>VMBQ01012486.1:7955-19242 GCA_007657795.1 Dreissena rostriformis | reverse complement strand
CCAAACTGTTTGCTATTCTGATAGTATTCTTTGGAACAAAAAATCAAAGAAAATGCTAATTTTAGAAATTTAACAGACAACATTTTAGCAGTTGACAAATCTCCCAGCATGCAAAGGGTTAAACCCAATGTTCCCAGACAGAGGCACATATCATGTGATTGGCTTCACTTGCATGTGATTGCAGTCCTCACTTTACAAGAGGGATCTACTTAAGGAAGTCCAAAAATATTACAGATTTACACAATTAAGTATGTCATTTCCTTCTATGTATTATTATGCCACCTTCAAATAAATGGGGTTATATTGCTTTGGTAGGTAGCTAGAATGATCCCTACACCAGTGGTACTTGTATCTGCGCAATATCTAGATTACACTTTGACCTGCAACCAGGTCTGATGGCTACGTAGGAGGAAAGGAACAAGCCTATGGATTTTTAGGCCTAACTGCATTGGGGACATAAAAAAATGTGCACTGCCTTTCAATTTTTGTTACTTTGGTGACTTTAATATTGACTGGAGACTTTGAGAAAAATTGTTGAACCAAATGCCAGTAATATAAATTTGTCTTTTTTCAAACCCAGTTTGTCTTAGACTTGGTTTCCCCTTCTTTTCTGGGTCGGTGTAGTAGTTAGTCAATTTATGATCATAACTATAGTCCACTTATAATAAGGTACCCCCGTATTAGAAAACCTCTTTATTAATAACATGTATGTATCCTCTTAATATTTTGTAAACTTGTTACATAATGGTATATTGATAATTCTATGAAATGGTCTCGAGTATGTTACNTTCAATCAAGCGTACGTAAGTCTCGGACCTCTTAGTGAGTCAGTGTGTATGAGTTATCTCCTATCATATAAATAGTATGTCATGTAAACCGGCACATGGCCCGTTAACACTGGCTTGGCGTGTTGGCGGGTCTAACTTGCGCTAAAAGGACAACATGCAAACACGAAAGAACGATTAATCTAATAACTGTCGTATCGGCGCATATGTTTTGGTCTATCGTGTTATTCTATTGTCGCCCATAAATTCTGCACACCAGAACGATAAAGCAAACATCAGCCACCATTTGGTTCCATTCGGTACAAACCATTACTTGTACAATACTTAAGGGAATACGCTCTCTTGGCGTTACTCAAAACCTGCATGTTCATCGGTTACGTTGAAAGTGTATTGAAAGCAATTATCTAATGCAATGCGTTCAAAGCGTAGTGTTGCAATTTTGTAAANTGGAGGTTAAAACACAGAATAAGTCCAAATCTAGGCTGAGACCAAAACAAATTTATTAGTCGTTCGAAGGACGTTGACCGCCAAAAGAGAAAGCAAAAAAATAAATATATATATATATGTTTTATTCTTATTTCGATATAATCAGAGGTAAGCAAAAGGAGCATATTTAAAAAAAAAATCCATATTAGTTGTTCATTTCTGTCAAACTCAATCAAATCTCCATACAGTGCCAATGGTTTCATCTGGTTACTATCCTTAAATTGTGTTGCTGATTGTTAAAAAAGACCATTAAATTATGTTAATGTGTGTTTCTGTCGTTACTCATGAAGTATAAAACAAAGGAGTTGTATAGTTCCGCAATCGGTTCTGTAATTATGTCAGCTTTAATAACTGGAGGCCTATCTTCAAAAATGTGAGTCCAGACGAAAAACAATATGCAGTATATTCAGCCTATTTAATCTAATCACAGTGGTTTTATAGTCAGTATTAGTATTACTTTGTCATTTGTGTGCACTTTATGCAGGTTTTATATTTCTTCATGTGCGTGTTTATACATTTAACCCATTAGGGTGACATTTCATAGTGAGAAGCAGTGGCTGCTGAGAAAATTAATTCTTCAAAAACATTTCTAACATGCTGTTTTAAAACAACTAATGGGAAAATTACATTTTTCGTTTAAGAAAAGATTAGACAGCTTAATGCTCCCATTGTGTACCTGTTTAACGAAGAATATATAGTCTATGTCGTACTTTATATATTGGCTCAACAAATCAACAGAAAAAAACATTACTTTAAAACATCGTTGCGGGTTACATCTTTGTCATTTCGCATACTTTTATTCATATTGCTGCATTGATAAGAACGCAAAAAAAATACACATATACGTTTCTGTCCATGTTGCTCTAACCATGAATCGAAGTCAATCACATATTGGAAAATAAGACTCGAGTCCGCAATGTAACGTGAAATACCACAGTATCCAACAACGAGTCCGCAATGTAACGTGAAATACCACAGTATCCAACAAAGCTCTACAGTTCTTAAACAGGATTCTTTATATTCATACTGCCACGACACAGATTTGACCGGAAAGTTGAGCTATTGTGTCAGACATAATCGCATATGTTTTACATCGAAGGTGCCCACATCACAGCGCTTGTGGATCTAAACAGCGTCCATGTTGACAACTTCTCCCCAAGCTCCGATAATGATTTGGTGACAATGTCTAAATGGTCCCAGATACAGTTTTTATCATCATTACATCTGACCCTCATGATAATGTGAAGGCAAACAGGTGTGAGAACAATAGAGTGCACTGTTTTGGTATGCTGGATCCTAACCAAGAGCAAACATCTAAATCTGTTTGCAACGATACCAAAAGCCTTCTGTTCAAATCTTCTTGCCCTCGATACGCGGTGGTTGAAGATTCTTTCGTCGTGTGCTAGACATCGCCTAGATAAATGCATTAAACCCCCTTTTCACCGAGCGAGACCCATTTTAATTGTTATGTAATTTAAGTATAAGTACTAGTTCCGCACTTGAGATTTTTTTTAATTATATTGTTTCATCATAATTCTATCACTTTTGTATTGCTTGTTTCATTCAAACCTAATATTCAATTAAGCGTAAGTAAGTCTCGGACCTCTTTTTTGATCACTAAACAGGAGTTCTCCAATCCAATACATAGGCGTATGTCATATATCCGGCACATGGCCTTCTATCGCTGGCTTCGTCTCTTTGGGGTGAATGGACATTGAGCAAAACCAACTTCCAAAGTGATACTTAAAACCCATAATAAGTCTAAAACTTTCCTAAGGCTACAGAATATTTGAAGTCCTTCTCGCCTAATGCATCGTTTATTCGTGCTCGTGGAACGACCTACAATAAGCTTAGTTTAGCTTCGAGGTCAATCCACATATAACTGTGTATGTAATTCATGTACATGCATTCCGAAATGAATATGTTTAAAGCAAATTGATCAGGCGTTCGATGAAATTTGCGCCCACCCCCCCCCCCTCCCAAATAAAAAAAAATGAGATAGAGGAGTAAAATAAAAATAAAATATATATTTTTAATTCTATTTTGAATATAATCAGAGGTGAGCGAAAAGCGGAGAATGGAAAAAAAATCATACTTATTGTAGATTACTGCTACACGCATTCGAAGCTCTGTAGTTCCTATAGTTCTCTTGAAACAATCCTTAATTTGTGTTAGTGATTGTTAAACATTTCCATTGAATTATGTTAATGTGTGCTTATGTTGTTACTCGTGAAGGTCAAACTAATGGAGTCGTATAGTTCCGTGATCAGTTATGCCATTCTGTCAGCTTTTATAACTGGAGGGGTATCTTCCAAAATGTGAACCGAGCTAACCAACCGTATGCAGTATCTTCAGCCTATTCCATCTAATCGCAGTAGTTTTAAAGATCAATAATAGTTTTACTTTGCCATTGTGTGCACTTCATGCAGATTGTATTTCTGCATG
Source organism: Dreissena rostriformis (assembly GCA_007657795.1). Classification (NCBI taxonomy): domain Eukaryota; kingdom Metazoa; phylum Mollusca; class Bivalvia; order Myida; family Dreissenidae; genus Dreissena; species Dreissena rostriformis. Next base: position 15,526 of record VMBQ01012486.1, on the reverse strand, counting down.
TGCATGTGTTATACATTGAATCCATTTTGGCAACATATCATAGTGAGAAGCAGTGACCGCTCAGCAAACTAATTATGCAAAACATATTTGTAATATGCTGTTTCAAAACAGGCCACAAGCTTCTATACTCTAGACCACCTGGAGAAGCACACCCACACAACAATTTGGTCGGATTCTTGTTGACCAAACACGCCTGTAAGACTGGGAGCCTTTAAATGAGAGAGTACTGACAGCCAGATTCAAATCCTTATTCCACGAGGTAACCATTGTATATTGCTACTCCCCAAACAATACTGCAGACCAGGAAGCCAAACATCACCTGAGTAAAAGGAGACCTGAACGAGAACGTAGGAAACAACAATCGTGGAAGGGATTTCATCATGGGGAAAGAGAGATTTAGTGATATGAACGAGAATGGGAAACTCTTTGCTGACTTTTGTGGACAGAATGACCTCTTCATAGGATGCACAATATTTACACATAGGAATATTCACAAAGCCACATGGACCTCACCAGTTTTGTCAACAAATAACCAGAAAGATCACGTTACAATATCACAGAAATGGAGTATACAGGGGAGCTGATGCAAGCTCATATAGAAAAGCTGAGATTCAAGATTCCCAGTGTCAACAAACAAGGAACGAAACGGAGTCAAGGTATGAAATTTCGAAACACAGAAGAGCCTCGACACTCCTTCACAGCGAGTCTCAGTTACAGACTCAAAGCTCTGGAAAACCTCGAGAGTGGCTCATAAAAAAGAAGTGGGAAATGATGAGGAATAAATTCACATCCACTTGCAAAGAAGAGGTAGGGATAGGAAAAAGGATCTACTAAGAATGGTTGTCAGACAGCACCATACAAAAGTTCCAGGAGAAGAATGGTCTAAGAATAACTAGACCACGCAAGAACAAGAGCGCGGAAGCGCACCACCCAGCAAGAATACGACAGGATCAATAAATAGGTGAACATGAGGGCAAGACAAGATAAAAGGAACCAGCTGGACAAGTTGGCAGAGGAATACATGTTTGTCTTATTCTTAATGACTTCGAGCCTATGAATAAGTACGAATATATAAGGTTTTTAAAAAGAAAGCAATGAGGAAAAGGCCGTTATAATGCGGTTGTAAGGATACTCTACGTATGTTTGTCCAGTGATCAAATGTTAAGCATATCTAAATATTATCGCGGATATACAGGTTCAGCTAGGTTTGACTACGGATACAATACGGAAAGCTAAGGACCAATACATACTGCAACGAATGATGCAGGATCGTATTAGATTTTCTCATTCAGAACTCCAGGGAAGAAATTCAACAAGCATATGACTGGATGTTGATCAATGTAAACGGGTTTGACAGCTATGAGGGAAAACCAAACAAAACGAAACTATTCTGTTAAATAATAAACTATAGGTACTCTAGCACATTCCGTTTTGTTTCGTTTATGTCTACAATACATCCACACATATTCGTTTTGGTTATATGACATAATTTCTTTTACTTCCTATAACAGTGACAACTCGAACGTGAATTATTTCCATGTCCAAATTCCAGACCTCACATCAGAAAGCTTCATTTGTATGTACATGTATATGCCTTTAAAATAACTGTTTAACAAGGTAATTGTGAATATGTATAGTGCCCCTAAACTGAGCTGTATTGTAAATCCAGCATCAATTCTTAAAAGTGACCGTTTCAAAGGAGTTCAATGGTGGGGGCGCATGTACTGCCAGGTCATCCAAAATCGCAAACTCGAGCTTGTGAAAATTGCTATCAGTTATAAAATTTTGAGATTCAAACTTAAAGTTGGTATCCATTAACGAGGCAGTTTCCATAACGTTGTTTGTTCCTTTACTGTAATATGTTTACCGGTACCATCTGACAAGTTCATTGGGGGGGGGACAAGAAACATCAATATGGCTACCAACCAAATTCTCATGTTCCCGTCTATCCGCGACAATATTGGGGAACAAACCTTTATAATTTATTCCCGAAAGTATTCCGTTAATAATCCGGATAAAAATAGTAAGCAAATTTCATTTATACTTCGAACTCACCAGTGACACTGTTTTTTTTTTATTCGCTGAAGCAATTTGGTCAATTGTATGACATTTTTCGATATCCAATCAAATGTTCTTAAGCCCATAAGACTTAAATATATTCTCATACTACTTTGCATGAGATGAGAATATTAGTGGAGTTCAAAACAGGATAAAAGCAAAACATGTGAACTAAAAAGGATGGAACACTGATGTAGACAGCGCTGATTTAAATCAAGGGATCGTTTCAGCGCTGACTACATAAGATGGAAGTGTGTTCCATTGTACAACTGTTCTTGGAAAGAATGAAAATTTGTGGTAATCAGCTGTACTTGGTGGTATTTGGTATGCCATGTGATGGTGATGGCGTGTGTGTCTATTGTATGGAGTGAGATAGTGGAGGGGATTGACGTCAACATGATTATATACTATTTTATAAAACAAAAAGAGCCTAGCTTGTGGTCTTCTTTATTGCAAGGTATTCCAATTTATATCCTTAATTATATTTGTGACTGTGCCCGGGGTCTTGCTGTTATTATTCGTTACAAATCTGGCGGCTTGACGCTGAACATTTTGAATTTATCAATATCCTTCTGATGGTAAGGGCCCCACGCACTAGAGCAATATTCCAAGGATGGTCTAACAATGCTGTTACATGCCGCTGCCTTAGTTACCATTTCAGAAGAATGAATGTTTTGTTTTAAGAGGCCAAGCTCTGACTTGCTTTACTACTTATTTTATTTACATGGGGTGACCAGTTTAAAGTTGAGCTTATTTCAACACCAAGATAAGTTGCTTGGTTTACGACAGACAGAGGTTGATTGTGAAGAGTGTAAGCTTTTTTTTACTGGTTTATAAACCTCACCAGGTACCACAATTAAACGCTTTCAATTATTTATTTCGTAATGTCTTTTTTTTCATTATTTTAAATATATCTGTGCCTTCATAGTTAAATTGGAAACGGAGAAAAAAAATCGAGTTTGAAACAAAAAGTTGTGTAACCCTTTCTTTGGTAATTTAGTTGTAAGCAGCCTGTGTCGAATCTATCGCGAAGACGCTTGTTTCACGTTTGGATCAATTCGGTGAACATCTAAATTGACATAAATGATGAAAGTTCATTCTTTTTCGCATTTCTGCCGGTAATTTCGCGTTGTCAGTTGCGTAAATACCAAGTAACATGCTGTCGTTAGCAGGTGGAAAGTTTGGGTAAGTATTTAGATATATTTGAGTTCACTTCAGAGAATATGGCTGCCGACAATGTCCTTGAAACTGAAAGCAAATTTGATATGACATGAAGTGATATACATAGGGACCTTTGACAAATATACCATAACCCTATAAAAGGCAATATATTCTCATATGAGTATATGTTATACCAAATTTACTGCCAAAAGCCTTTTTTGATAGCTTTATAACAGACATGGTGAAATCCCGTAGGCCCGTTGGACATTGCCAATAAACAATTCAAAAGGCAGACTGTAAAAGATTGTCAGACTTACTTAATTGGTAAGTTTTGCTTCAAAACCCACTTGCAGTTTTCACAACAATTTCAGAACAATGTTATTTCCTGGTTGCTGGTTAATGATATCCCGAAATCAAAAGATCATTTTCGGAACAACCGTCAGTAGCACAGTGCAGCATCTTTTTCCAAGAAGCCTGCAACTCTGCAGAGTCGCGGTACTTAAGGAAAATTCATTTGCTTCTAGAAACCATCTTCATATATCAGATAAATGATTTAAAAGACAAACATATCTGAGTTAACTTCATTGGATAATTGCCTTTTTATGAAGAAAATCCTTCAATTTTAACTGCGGTAGCAACACAAACAACACCACTGTCCGCAAGTGTTGTTTATTTGTTCGCCCTGTTGATTCGCGGTAAAAAGGTTAAACAGCACTAATATTAAATTTAAAATGAATAAACATAGATCTGACAAACCATTCAAAGTAGCAATCAATAACGTGTATAACATTTTAAATATATGGATTTTAAGACATCAAATAAAATAAATATCACAGTAATTTTCACATTTAATGTCCGATTTTTTCTAACAACTATAAATTTTACTCTAAAATTTCAAATATTGTTGGAGTCCGTGTTTTAAGACATTTAATCGCAAAGTAATCGATTAATATTGGCAGCGAGGGATGTTTTCTTGCATATTTAACAAGTAGGGCATGCAAGTGTATTTATAAACAAAAGCCAGAGGGCGCTAATGAAATACCGCGAGTCAACCCGACCCGCGACTTAACCGGGTTTGAGGAAATATTAATGGAGCTGCTCGAGTTGTCACCAAACAACATAATAGTTAACTATTGGTTCGTGAAAGTACTTGGACATATTAATGGAGCTGCTCGAGTTGTCACCAAACAACATAACAGTTAACTATTGGTTCGCAAAAGTACTCGGACATATACAATTTGATGTTTCTGTTGCAAACATGTCAAAAACATGATTCCAAGATGGCAGACAATAAAAAGAAATTACGATGCCTGGCGAAAATGACAAAAAACAATTGAATGAACGACATGCATCATACAATGAGAATGGATTAATGAAAAGCGTGTGTCATTCAACGATAGAGAAAACGTTTTAGATAAAAATAACACATTTTTATAATATCATGGAACGAGTGTTTTAAATTGGAGTTCAGTCTACTGAGACTACTTGGGAAGCAAAATACAGCAAACAAGATTATTGTTCGAAAAATGGAAAAGACAAACATTGTGATTTATATGTAAGTGGATCTGTGTATAATCAGATTCATGTACATATTCTGCTTTATTATGTTTGTCACTCTATATCATACGGTTTACTGTAATGGCATGTTAATGATGTTATTGAATCTGAAAAAATGAAATTTAAACATAAATAAAGTATATTAATTAACCTAAGTTAAAAACATCAATAAAACTCAAGTATGTATGTTTAAAGGTGTAAATATTTTCCCCAAACTGAAACTATTCGCTTAATTTATTTCCCCAAATCTGGCTTTTCACGCTATTTTGTCCTTTTTTGAATCAACCATGCATTAAATTGCCCTTTTTGAATTTACTTTGCCATGCTTCTATTCCCTCTTGATTAAAATATACCACTTTTAATTGAGGCCTGCGAAATTAACAACTGGCTTGTAAAAATGTTCTTCTCGTGAACCAGTCTGGCCATTAAATTGTTATGGTCTAATGCCATGTCTGGTATAAGGTAAAAATGCAGGTTTCCTTTCATTTATTCATCCAAGTTTTCTATTGATAGGATTTTGGTGTGAAGTGACACCAACCATGCCTCAGAAAACACTTTATCTTATCTTAACCCTTTGAGCGCGGGAACCGGATTTTGAAGGCCTTTGCAAACAGTTTGGATCCAGATGAGACGCCACAGAGCGTGGTGTCTCATCAGGATCCAAACTGTTTGCTATTCTGATAGTGGTCTTAGAAAAAAAATCAAAGAAAATGCTAATTTTAGAAATTCAGCAGACGACATTTAAGCAGACGACAAATTTCCGAGCATGCAAAGGGTTAAGATGTTATTTTTCAGTGGACAGTCCCATTATACCAGTCCCTCCATGTATCAATATGTTAGCTCACTTAATTTCACAAGCATACGATAAATAATGTTAAATGAAATATATCTTTAGTTGAGTATTGCATTATATTGCAGAAATTGCTGCTCAAGATGTGTACAGCCATCCTCAAGGCAAAAAAGGAAGATTCTGTCAAACATTGTGGGATTAAACTCTGAAACATCATTTATCTTGTTTGAAGCCTTGGGAACTCGGTCTTTTTCAAATGTAAAAGTACCAAACAGTAAAACCTACATTAAACTCTCTCAACCAGTGCTGTTCAGATGTCTGATAACTAATAGACACAATGTACGAAACATTTTCACATCCATTAACAAAATTGCTCGACCATTGAAAACAGATTTTCTAGCATCGAAAGTGTTAATCAATGGATACCAGTCTCGCAATGCAAGCACGATGGGCCGACTCCTGGGGACTGTGGGTCGATTTCTGCGTATTCGATACCTGATACTCACAGGGGCAATAGGTGGTGGAGTGGCTGTCAATCAGGTATGTCATCACTAGCTAGGACTGTCACTACTTCTCGATTGGTCATTGTCGGCTAAAGTACTACTTAAAAGTACCCCCAGGTACTCTAAAGTAAACTACAAAGTACCAGGGGTACGGAAAATATACTAAAAAGTACCCCAGAGTATGGTCTGGTGCCTTTAAGCGTATTTTCCATACTCGGGTTACATTGTAGTGTAGAGACTAGAGAGTACCTGGGATTCTTTTAAGAAGAACCTGAGCCGACAACGCCCAATTTAGCATCACTATGAGCAATTAGCCAATACTGTATTTCGATACATTATAACATATCACGATATTCAACATGACATATATGAGTTGATCTCTGGGAAACTGTGCTTTATGCATGAGCACAAAGTATCCTATCAGATTAGCTTCAGCAGTCTGGACACACTAATCATGAAAAACACTTTCCGCTTTTAGGGAAATTTTGATTTTAAGGATTTTTTTTCTTAATTAAATTGAATTTAATTTAATTACTCTGTTAAAGATGCTAAGTTTTAATAAGCAAATGATTGTTCTGAAAATAAATTAATAATTAAAGCTTTAAATAGGGCTTCTGACTGTAAACAAATGTTAAAGCCTTAATCATTTCAATATTGTGTTAACCCTTTGAGCGCTGGAACCGGATTTTGAAGGCGTGGCGTCTCATCAGGATCCAAACTGTTTGCTATTCTGATAGTGGTCTTAGAAAAAAAATCGAAGAAAATGCTAATTTTAGAAATTTAGCAGACAACATTTTAGCAGACGACAAATTTCCCAGCATGCAAAGGGTTAATAGCTGTATACTGCCAAAAAAATCATAAAAAGATCAAAATACCTGATACTGCTTAATAATTTATATTTGTCTGCGTGAAATTAAGTGTTTTTTCCAAAAATTACCTTTTCAAGGACATGTAAATTCTTTGATTGCTGTTTTTTTAGAGAAAAAAAAGGAGTTTGCGTCTGTAATTTTCCAATGTGTTTGTGTTAAATTCATGAATCAGTCAAACCACGAAATTGACCAAAATTAATGCCCCACAACAAATACTAATAACGATTTTACAATTATTGTTTGTAGACTTATGACAACTGGAAGCAGCACATGCCAGATCTTGAATGGATGAAGGCGTACTTCCCAGAGACAGGGGCGTTAGAAAGGATCAAGGGGCAGTTCAATCATACCAAGGAGCTTGTGAGCAAGTTCAAAATGTTTGACATGGTAGGTATTGTTATTCATAGTAAAATAATGTTAACCCTTTGCATGCTGGGAAATTTGTCGCCTGCTAAGATGTTGTCTGCTAAATTTCTAAAATTAGCATTTTCTTTGATTTTTTTTCAAAGAATACTATCAGAATAGCAAACAGTTTGGATCCTGATGAGACGCCACGTTCTGTGGCGTCTCATCTGGATCCAAACTGTTTGCAAAGGCCTTCAAAATCCGGTTCCAGCGCTCAAAGGGTTAAAT
>VMBQ01012485.1:0-20148 GCA_007657795.1 Dreissena rostriformis | reverse complement strand
GACAATCGACATCAATATATAAAATGCATCAACAGTTTAATAACCCTCCTAAATCCGAACTGCGCATCCGACATAATAGTGTATTAATTGCAAAAAGATGCAATGCGCTTGTTTGAAATCGTGGTAAATAATGTTGAAAAGCAACTTACTAAAGTAATCCCTTTATAGTCATTAGCATCATAAACAGCACGTTTTTATGCAAAAGGATTATGACCCGTTCTTTCCATTTATCGGGAAAGAATACAAAAATACCGGATAACACATTGCATAAATGTGCAGACAAAATATCACTACATTCAAAAAAATATTCATTCAAAATACAAGCACTACCTGATGATTTATTGTGGTGTAAATGTTGTATAGCATCGCGAACTTCTAAAGAGATATAGGTACATCAAGTTTCCGGGAATGCAGTCTTTTCGAAGTTAAAGTAATTATTAAAAAAAGAATCTGCTTCAAAATTACAAAAATAAGACATATTGCCGCTAAGGTTTCCATTTTTTCTGTGAAAATTCTTCTGTGGACATTTTATTGTTTATAGCAGTATTGTTTTATTTGAACAATCGCAAAAAGTCCCCTGGTTCGTGTTCTCGTAAAATTTAAATCTCAAGCATGTTCCGCCAATAACAACAGGTCTTATTCTCGCGGTTTAAGTCCTTATAATGCCTCTTACTTGAACATAAAACGTTCTCTGTTTATAACTTGTTTACGAGTTAAAAATACGTAAAGCGTCGTGGTTCACAGTTTGTGCATTATCGCAATCGTGATCAAACCATTCTGCATTCTTTATACAGCTATTAAAATGGAAACTAGGATTTGTTTTAGAAACACGTGTTTTAGAAAACAAACAGGTCAGAAACACTGCGAATAGTTTCAGTAAATCTATTCAACACGTCATTAATTGATGTTCTACTTGAGTAATCAGTATGTTGTACAATAGTATGAAATACAGGTAACATACCAATAATCCGTCAACAAAATTGCCTACGTTACGCATCATTCTATTAAAACTTGACATCGTTGTACTCAGACGAGGCGTTATTACATAATAGTGACAAACGTAACATAGCGAAGGAAAAAGTGAACAAGGTCACTGATTTCCAATACATAGACATTTCACTTCCAGAAAAACTTCTATTCCCACGCCTATTCCAACTTCTCTTCCCTTCGCAGATTCCTTCACACCACCATGCGGTCCTTCAACAGTATTCACAAGGGCCTCGTTAATTCCTAGTATTCCAAATTCAAGGACATCGGCTACCCTCCATATTTGCTGCGCTACCGTGGTGAAGGCATAGCCTGTATCGAAACAACAACAATATGTAAATGAGCCGCGCTCTTTGAAAGGGGGGTTTAATGCATGTGCGTTAAGTGTCGTCCCAGATTAGCATGTGCAGTCAACACAGGTTAATCAGGGAAGACACTATCCGCTTTTCTGATATTTTTCGTTTAAAGAAAGTTTCTTCTTATTAAAAATCTAGTTTATGCGGAAAGTGTCTTCACAGATTAGCCTGGACGACACTCTACGCACATGCAGTAAACTCCCTTATCAGAGACCGAGGCTCACATGCATTTATCATTTATTTCTGGCACTTGAAAATAAAATAAAAAAATACATGTTTTTTTTCTCAATACTGATGAGAATTTAATTATCGTTGTCGTTAAATGTTCTTCATTTCTTGCGCTCTTGTATTCAGTAATGTTTTATTTGGGGACAAATTTTCGCTGCACATCATTAAAGCCCCATTAACACTCAAAATCAAAGAATATTTCGTAAAAAATTTCGTAAAATAAAGTTTACACATAAACAATCAGTGTTCCTTGTAGCCAAAATTTCAACGCTAGATGTGGTTTGGTAACATAGATTTAACAAGATACAAAATGATCTTTTTTATTTTTGTTGTGGTACAATATATTCCAATTTAATTTCCCTCAGCGATATCTATTCATACGACACACGAACACTGAATTGGTACATGAACATGTCTTGAATATATTGTACCACAAACANGTTACTTATACAATGCTCTAAACGCGTTGCATTTCATTCATTGCAGCTTGATTTGAAAAATCACCATCCTTTATATTATGATTCGCAATTGGCTAAACTGGTATTTATATTCTTGATGTTTTTTGTTTCGTATTCGGTAAAACACGACTAAAATCCCATATTTCTAAATTACTATTTGAGTTTAATAAAGCTCAATAAGTACATATAGTCCATCAATTTGACTTATAACATTAAAAATAAAAACATCTCATATGTTGCAGCATGACAGTTTTATCACTACTGAAAGGGTGAAGCTTTTTTATTTTAGGGCCTTGTTCACAGCGTGCCATTGCCCGTGATTATTTTCACTAAATGTGTAATAGATTAAAAATCAATTAATGTCGTGTATTCAAAAAAGCAAAATAGCACTTCTGATTTAAAAAAGAGTTAAATATATCTGGTAGTTTATGCCTAAAATATAACAAGTTAATAACTTTGTAATGCTTTTCATCGGTAGTTCAGCAGAAACGCGTATTATCGACAAAGCGTTTTACCGAACCCTCCAATTCCGAAAGCGTACATGGTGTAGTGGTAGCTATCTGGCTTTTGCCTCTAGTGGTCACGGGTTCAAATCCCAGGGAAAGCATATTTGACAATGCTTTCGATGTAAATGTTAACAATTTATTCTATTTTACATGAATTGTCGAACTTTTTAGAAAAGCAATAGTTTGTTTGATACTCATATTTATATACACATACCTTGTTCGTCCCACGGTTGGTTATGTTGAGACACTCTCTAGGGTCCGCCATGTTCTGTCACAACATACATTGTACGGCATCCGTTGGAGTATACATGATATACGTTGGTTTTTGTAGATTATCGATTTTAATCCACGAGTGATCAGAGAAACTAATATTTTCCACAGTGGCGCAGCCAGTATAGATGCGTGTTATCAAATCACCCCTACGAGCCTTTACTCCTGACCGTGGGTTATAGGCCGATCTATGATAGAAACATAATATTTATTAAATACCGTGGCACGAATTTTCACCTTCACACACAACAATCATGTACTTAAAGCTCAAGGTCGAATATATTAATGTCGCAAATGTCAAGTGGAATGTATATGCAGTGTAAACCGTCTGAACTACGACAGAAATTTAACAACGCTATCCTTACTACTTAAATATAACTGGAAAATATAAAATCATACAACTCTACTGTAATAAAAAAAACATAGAAACAACATTCAAGTTCAATTATAATTTTAAAATTAAACCGGTAAAACAAATGAAAACTCTACAAGCCTTCAATGGTGTTTAAAATATTTACGAACATCAATCCAAACCACCTGTCTTATTATCCTGCTAATGTTACCATATTCAAAAGTAACTCCGTTCATAAAAAATCACTCGCCTTGAGAATACATATCCTTATCAAGAACAAAACTTGTAAAAGAAAGTTCATATTCTAATCAATTTTAAATATCGCGTAGACATAAGAATAACAATGTGCCGTGTCCTTCTGTATTGTCGCTCAAATATGGCTCAGTGACGACCACATACACCCGACTGACTTTAAGCTTTGATGTCAAAACGCCTTTCAAATACGTTTAATGTATGTAATAGATAATATTATTCGACTTGATGTTAAGTCTGTTAGTTTGTCGTCGTCTTAAAAAGGATGTATACAATACATTGACGTTATAAACACTTTGTAAATAATGCAGTTTCCTCGATGAAAACCTATTCAAGAATTTCCTAAATAAACAGTTGATAGTAACGTTTATCTGAATGAAAGTCAACGGGTTATATTATCAGCACACTTTAAATAATTACATTTAACATAACCGGTTTGTTTTGTCACTACCCCACGTAGCAACACTGTAAATATCTCGAGTCAGGTCTGCATAGACGGCTTAGATGCTGACAATGTGTATTTAATCTTATAAAAGTTGGTTTGAGTTCGATACGGACACATTTGTTTTACTAGTAATGAGTAAATTAATTAATTAAGTATTACTTCTTTTATAAGCTATAGTAAAAATATGTTTATTTTGCAGCTATAATAGTTAACAGTAAACACGAAAGACGGAAGTCATTTTGAACACGCAAGACGTTTATTTTGAAATGTGTTCATGAACTATTTCTATTTCTTTGAGAAAAGCCCCACAGACTAAAAAAGTCCCCAATTATTTAGATTAGTATAACTGATATTGCAAAAATGTATTACACAGTTCAATAAATGGCTAAAACCTTCGGCCCATTATATATTGGCACATACTAAATAAAGTCCGATTACTACTCAATGATATATAAATGTCTATGAACGATTTATTAAATATATTTTTTGGTTATTACTTTGTTAAATCAAAGCGCTGGTCACACTGCAGTTTTTCGCTATTCCATATGAATGCAAGTGTATGGCAGACATATTTTTAACAAAAAAGTGCAGCAAACTAAACACACAAGTAGATACCTGACATAAAATAATCTAGAAGAAGACGGAGCGTGTATTTATTGNTACATACAGTCAGGTGGTTCCGGTGTGTCATGTACATACAGTCAGGTGGTTCCAGTGTGTTTGATTGTGTCATGTACATACAGTCAGGTGGTTCCGGTGTGTTTGATTGTGTTCTGTACATACAGTCAGGTGGTTCCGGTGTGTTTGATTGTGTCATGTACATACAGGCAGGTGGTTTCGGTGTGTTTGATTGAGTTATGTACATACAGTCAGGTGGTTCCGGTGTGTTTGATTATGTCATGTACATACAGTCAGGTGGTTCCGGTGTGTTTGATTTTGTCATGTACATACAGTCAGGTGGTTTCGGTGTGTTTGATTGTGTCATGTACATACAGTCACGTGGTTCCGGTGTGTTTGATTGTGTCATGTATATACAGTCATGTGGTTCCGGTGTGTTTGATTGTGTCATGTACATACAGTCAGGTTGTTCCGATGTGTATTGTGTCATGTACATACAGTCTGGTGGTTCCGGTGCGTTTGACTATTAATGTATTGTGTCATGTACATACAGTCAGGTGGTTCCGGTGTGTTTGATTGTGTCATGTACATACAGTCAGGTGGTTCCGGTGTGTTTGATTTTACCACAAGGACTTTGATTTTACAACATTAACAATATAAACATGTTGTTAAGCTATTTATTTTTCATTATGTGTTTTAGTAACAGATGAGTTCCTTAATTTTAGTGACTGTTAACATATAATGTATATGTCTTTGTATGTCCTATGAAAGAAGAAAAAGAGCATTCATTTTTTTCTAAATAGACTTTTTAATAGTACTTCGAGCTGTACTACATAAGTTTGGATATCCTATAGTGAACAACTAGACTAAGCCATTTTTCTGCCAAAACTCGTTGCAGTCAAAATTCATTTCTTTAAGATCAGCTTCACTTATGTTTTTTTAACTGTGGAAGTTTTTGCCGGATCCAACCAATAGTTAAATAGGAGTTGAAAACACAACCAACAGGGGACAATAAATTATATAGTGGGAAAATAGACAAAGGGCAATCACTCTGCCATCTACTAAAAACAGCCCAAATTCCTTTCTTAAACATCATTTACACATTGAGGTCATTTTACTGTGAAATTTTGGGCGAGATCCAAACAAAGTTAAAGAGGAGTTCACAACACAAGCTCTGGGAAGTACGTACGGACGGACGGGCGTACTGACAAGTGTAATGTTAAATGCCCTCCACCTCGTGGAGTTGTTCATTTGAACATTCACACATGCTTACTTTCTTTATAATGTTTAAATAGAAAGAATCCGAAGAAAACGCAGTACAAATCAACAAGAGTGTGTTTCAAACGCAAGTTGTGTGCTAAACGAACACAATACACCGATGTGCGCGTGTAACACTGGCTACTCCGAGAGCAAAGGAATGTGCCGAGGTACAGTGCAATCTAATATGATGTGATATACTGCACGAATTCGCTCTGTAAATATGTGAAAATACGCTGTGAGTTAAACAAAATGTTATTATTGAAACACTTTCAAAAAAATACAATTATACAAAAATGCCTATAATCTTCCTTGCTCTCTGCAGAAGCATTCCTTTTCTAATCTTGTTATCGAACTGTAACATTTAATGTATATGTAAAAGTTTCTTCTTTCCCTCTCTGAGTTGAGATTGCAACATATCCATTTTGATAAATCAGCAGATAAGAATATAGTTTCTATTTAAGAATAATAATGCACATGCAAAATGTGTTTGATTGCTTGCAAATAAACTTATTTGAGAGTGTAATTCAAAATAATGTTCGTCATTTTCACTATCTGCTTTTAACGGTATCAAACAACATTCTTACACTAAGGAACTTACTTAGAACTTAAAGTATAGAAAATTGAAATGATGTGAATTGTTAAAATCAATTAGTTTCAGGCAGTGGCGCGGACAATTTGAGAATGGCGGTACTTTCAGTTACCATGGTGATGACTGTGATGCTGTTTTTCATCTAGCAACAATCTACCAGTGCTTCTACGGTCAATTCTTTTGTTGACATCAACGCCTGACGGTTGCAATAACTTCCATCCACTGGAATATGTACAACCAATCAAGACGTTAACGTTAATATACCTCACCATGTATTTATATCTTTACCATTAACTTGTAATGACACGACTGAACACAAAATACCATTTTAAATGCTAAAAACGACAATATGAACAAACAAACTTCCACCAACCAAAATGATAAACAATGGGTTCTAAAACAGACATAAGAGAATTCCAGCCGTGGGATGTGCATAATATTGAAGCTTTATCCGGCTTTGAAAGTGCGTGTGCTCTGTGTCAACAGAATATGTCAACAAGGGTGTACATGTATTGGAGTTCCGCTTGCCTGCGCATGCCTGATAAGTGAATAAAGAAAATGTATTAAAACAAAAAGTGTTGTCGCATGCGACTTATATCCAGCCTTGGTATTGTACATGTATCTCGAACTCCGTAACGCCAATAGAAATGAACACTGACTATATCTTANGTAGACCAGAGTGTTACCACTCGACTACCGCACCACCCTAAGTTCCGATTGCCTGCGCATGTCTGATAAGCCGTAGTGCCGACCAACTGGCAATGCCAGGTCAACCGGAACAGTGTGCATTCTTTTTCGGCCGGATTATTTTATTCAGTGAACAAAGAAAATGTATTTAAACAAAAAGTGTTGTCGTATATGACTTGTATCCAGCCTTGGTATTTTACATGTATCTCGAACACCGTAACGCCAATAGAAATGAACACTGACTATATCTTAATAATACATACGTCAACCTATGTTCGTATTGAACCTGTTTTCGAATACTTAGAGTAAAAATATATATGCGCAGTCGAATTTAGTCATAAATTCCTAAAAACCAAGCGCCGTGTGATATCATAATACAGCTTAAAGAACACATTAAAAACACTTTTATAAATTCGCGTATGCTGACATTTACCTTTTTTTCTTTCTTTTTTTTTTGCGTATTTTGAAATGCTAGATTTTTCGGTTCTCGTACAATTTAATATTTAAATGTGCCACTACCATTAATTTGTAACAGAGGACGTCTACTGCGTCTCGGCTAAAGTTTCGTACAGAGTGTATAAAACTGCTTTATTTGGAGTATTATGATGCCTGTAAATTAGTTTCGTTTAATAAAAAAACTATTGGTTGTAAAAGTACATCAAATGTCATGAGCGACATTATTCATACAAATGAACCATCGTTATCAAAATGACTCGTCAAATTCTATACAACGGCGGTGCCATGGGGTGGGGATGGGGTTGCATACAAACTCACAAATATAAGTTGTATATAGTAACAAGCAAAACATAGTTGTATATAGAAACAAGCAAATAGTAGTTGTATATAATACACATGTCTATTTATCTCTTTAGTGTGTGCTAAATTGTGTATTAAAACTAAAACTAAACTGTATATTTTGTGTCCCCCAGATTTCAATTTTCTTCTCTATAAATAATCATTATTAGAATGTTAAAAAAATTAAATAATGCTAATAAGGACACCTACGTTTATTTTTGTAAACATTCGTGCGAGCAGCAAATCACGTAAACGTGTGTATGATTGTTCATGAAATAGGTTGCATATGAAAGTCTTTACTTATCAGGTTTGCTCATCAAATAAATGTTAAACCACACATATACTTGACACACACAAGGATTATTGGTTTAAACCACACAAGGGAGGTAACTATCGGACAACATTTGTTAGTAATTATACCGTCAACACTTCCATTGCATGGAGATAAATTTGGACATGTATAAAAAGAACACTCGCACAAAATACACAGTTATGTCGTTGAATTATATTGTTTACACATTTTTTTCTATTTAGCGAGTTATAAGTGATTTCATATTTCCAGACATTATTTATTTTGAAATATTTATGTCCTGATGTTCAGAAATGCAATTACATAGCAAAAACAATGCATGACAAGAAAACAAACCATTGGCTTTCGCCTTACATATTTCTAATTTGTGTTCTAACGCGCCTCTTGGAGGACATGCAATAATGACAGTAATTTCTTATTAGGCTCATTATAAGCTGTTGACTGTATTCATTACTTGAAAACACAACCGTCAGGGGTCTTTATATTCCATAGTGGAAAACTAGACAAAGTGCCATAACTCTGCCATAACTCAAAGCAGCCTAAATTCCTTTCTTAAACATCATCTACACATTAAGGTCCACAACACAAGCTCAGGGACGTACGTGCGGACGGGCAGACGGACACGTGTAATGTTTAATGCCTTCCACCTCGTGGGAATGGCGGGCATAAAAATTTAAATCGTAAAATTATATTTATATTTATGGGAAGGACTAACAGCACAGTAAAAACGCGTCAGCTCATAATTATTAACGTGCAATACCTTACAAGTACCACTCCAGTTTACGAAATGTTTGCAACGAGAAGTACTCTCACTTAACCTTTAATCTCTGTATCAGTCGCCTATCTTGTCTGATTTGCACATTCGTAAATAAAAGTAATATTGACAGATAATTTATCTAGACATCCGCTAGACATCCGTCATTGGGGTGGTTTATAAATGATGGCTTGGATGTGATGTGTTTCAAGGCCATAATCTGCTGGGGATTTTCTTATTCAAATAAACACAAGTGCAGACGGCGAAGGAAGTTTTTAAGTGTATAAATGAACTGCACTCTTGACATCTTTGCACTGCACCGGGTCAACATGTTGAATGCAAAGTCGAATTTCTCCACCAATACGATTTTTTTAAAGAAACCCTGGCGATATGTTACTCGGGAGACATTGGTTCATATCATTTTCGGTGCAAAAACTTTTTCACTGACATACCTTTAAATAAATTTGTAAATAAAGTGCTAAATAGGGGACAAATCCCTGCATCGTCGACTTCAAATAGCAGTATTTCAATAAATCCGGAATAATAATAATCAGGATTTTTGTTACATACATGATAATGCCTCCTTTGCATATACCAAAAGATATTAAAATTAAAAAATGCCTTTAAACAATTATAGAACTTGATTTACTTACCCTACCGTAATTCCGCAAAAGTTATCGGCAACTTTTCCTAGCACGTCCAACTTTTCACAGCATATCGGGTTTCCGGGGGTGTGCATTACGCAAACAAAAATCACTCGTCTGGCATTGCAAGGATATTGTTGTTGTGTTGTACACTAAACGGGTATTAAGCACAGACTAGTATTATATTATCCTGCACTTGAACTTCTCGTTAATCAACTTAAAATGTTTGCTGCAAGTGTTTACCCGTTATATAAACATTGACGGCAAAATTATGTAAGAGCCAATAATATGGTTTACATTTAACAGCAATCAATATCATGCTGGGATCACAGAGTAAACATTCAGATAAGAAGGTACTTGGGTCATATACAATTTTGTTATCTATTTTGAGACAAAACTACTGCAGGTTTTAAGAATATGGTACTGAATATTAAATTGTTGTTAACAGCTATGATAACAATTCCATGAATAATTGAACAGTCGCCACCAGTCAATCAAATTTTCCGATCAGCCAATCAGATATCGATTGTTCACAAACCCCTCAGCAACGCTTATCTGGCCGCCATTTTGTCCGACAAACAAAGCGTGTCGTACATATGGAATGGACGTAATTTTTAAGAGTTTACACAGATTTTAAATCAAACGCCTGATCATTACTGTTTGATCATTATTCAAAATTGTAGGTGCTATACATACTTTATAAAAGGTCATTATTTTACCTTTATTTCTTGAACATATGAACGAGTAATGAGAAAACAAACACAATAAATAGTTTGACCACAACAACTGTGTGTTCTATAAAACGTGTTAAACCGTTTGATGCACAATATCATTAAGCAGTTTGGGCAACATAATAATTGCCACACTTGCTTATTAATAATCTCAGCGTAATTGTCGATAATTAAGAAATGACAGTATGTTGCGCGGATCTCAGAATAAAGGAACATTAAGGCATTGTTAGGTACTGTTCACAAGAAAAGAAAACTATTTAATTACTTTAATGATTTCCAATTATATATTAATTTCTGTGGATCATTAACAAGGGAAATCATTATAAATTGTAAACTTAAATATTGTTTTAACTAAGGTAAAAACAACATAAAGGTGATTTCAACGCGTCTTAGCCAGTTTTAGCAACTTCAAGTGTAAAATGTACGGCTTATAATACAACAACAACAACATTTCTAATACAACATATATTGATACGGGGAGAAATGTAAACATTGCAATGAACATATAAGGTCCATCTTGTTATAAATAAACAAATACATAATATGCCTAATATATTCCATTCGAATATTTGTGAACAGCACCGTAATACCAACATTTCATTTTTCGATAGTGAAATGTAACTGGTTCGCATTAAAAAATACATGAAATAAAATGCATATCAGACTATCTGTAAATGAAATCACAAAAGTAGGCCTATATTGAGTTATGGTTACAATCAAAATTTAATTTATATCTTAATAAAAAGAATCGGTGTCTTTTAAAAAATAACAATAAATCAAAGATCTTAACATTTTTAATAAACTAAAAACCCATAATGATATAGATGTGTCATTTGTATTTAATAAAAATATTTTTTAAAAAATAATTATATATGAATAGCCACCGGATTCACTGTTAGGCTGTTTAATTCAAGTTCAAAATCAATATGAAATAAATGCTCATTTTAACATTGGATTTTTATTCAACTCCCTATAATATGTATATGAAACGTTTCTGATAGTAAGTCTGTCGTTTACACATTTATTTTGATTACGCCATTTCTCTCTAAAGCATTTATGATTGTATTAAAGTTTTACAAAGCAGTTTAGTTTAGTGTGCGACTTTAACAATTTATATTGTAGAAAATAGCATGATACATCGTTACAAATATATTATTTCACTCGCCTAATCCGTTATCATTGCGGTCTGCTTGTCGGGGTTTTCTAATCACTAGACCACGTGACTATGTGGGCGAAGCGATTGATAATTTGGCGACTGGTCCTGACGTGCGTCACCTGACCACTTTGTGTAAGGAAAGCGCTGATTGGTTGATCATAGTCTTATAAGCAGTGCGCAATTATGCAAAATCAGAGGTTCGCTTTCAAGTAAACGTGAGGCACCAGGATAATCTTTCTCAGCTTTATCGGTAAGTTATTTCTCGGAATATGTTTTTCTAGTTTGTTATTCATATTTTCGTTTAGCCAATCAACTGACATTCTAATAGTTCGACTAGGTAAAAGTGTTGGACTTACCAATTGCAATATTTAAATAGTTTTTATAGTTCATGAAAAACATTGTTGAGGAACATTAAATATACAATGAAACAAATAAAATTTACATAATAAGTATACATTGTAATTGCACATCAATTTACATGAAATGCTGCTCATTTTGCTGACAATTTAACAAGTTACGTGAAATGCGTTGATTAAATGTTTAAACGACTGACGCTATGGTAATTATTAATTTGTTTAATTTAAATAAAGTTATTTTATGTATACTATTATTTTAATGGCAGATATTTTGCGATGGTTGAATAGCTTTTTTTAGAATCACATAGTTCGGACGATCTATATGTTTTTAATAATAAAATGTATATACACTTTATCAATTCCCCGCCCAAATAACATATCAAAGCTGACATAAATTGCCCCATGATAGCATATGATTCTATGTTTAACCTACTTAAGTAGGCTACAACTTGTGTTGAAACTTACATGTCCTTTGATCATATAGAATACGGTTTTCATGCATATAAATTAAATCTGGACTTAGTTTGAGGTTAGGCTTGCCACGGAACCAGTTTCAACCCCCAAAACCGTTCCAAGGCGGTGGCCGCAGTTGAAAAAATCTGTTCACGATTAATGCATATATTTGCTTGTATTTTGTAGGCTATTGGTCGCTTGCCTTAGATTAAAGACTATCGCAGATCAACAAGCATTTATCTCCGAATGTTCTTTTTGAAGTTTCATTTGTCTTTTCTTTAACAAATACTACAGTAATTATCTAAGTAATAACTATGTTGATTTGCGACTATGCTGGACAATACATAACATATTTTAAATTGAAAAAAAACTATTTTTTTGCGGTAATATGTGATAAACATTTGACGATTTACGATGTAGTTATTACTTCCAAACACCCTTCAGAGCGCTCATAGACCATACATTGCGTTATGTGAACAAAATAGATGATGATATGGTAGCAGATCGGATTCATAATTATATTACTTATTATCCTAGAGTGCAGTAACAAACCATTTATAATACGGCGTACTTTATTTTGTTGTTGTTAATTAAGGCGTATAGTTTGTACAAGCTAATATTAATTTACCCATATTTTGTTACAGATACAATGCTCTAAACGCGTTGCATTTCATTCATTGCAGCTTGATTTGAAAAATCACAATCCTTTATATTATAATTCGCAGTTGGCTAAACTGTTATTTATATTCTTGATGTTTTTTGTTTCGAATTCGGTAAAACACGACTAAAATTCCATATTTCTAAATTACTATTTGAGTTTAATAAAGCTCAGTAAGTACATATAGTCCATAAATTTGACTTATAACATTAAAAATAAAAACATCTCATTTGTTGCAGCATAACTGTTTTATCACTACTGAAAGGGTGAAGCTTTTTTATTTTAGGGCCTTGTTCACAGCGTGCCATTGCCCGTGATCATTTTCAATAAATGTGTAATAGATTCAAAATCAATTAATGTCGTGTATTCAAGAAAGCAAAATATCACTTCTGATTTAAAAAAAGAGTTAAATATATCTGGTAGTTTATGCCTAATATATAAAAAGTTAATAACTTTGTAATGCTTTTCATCGGTATTTCAGCAGAAACGCGTATTGTCCACAAAGCGTTTTACCGAACCCTCCAATTTCGAAAGCGTACATGGTGTAGTGGTAGCTATCTGGCTTTTGCCTCTAGAGGTCACGGGTTCAAATCCCATGGAAAGCATATTCGACAATGCTTTCGATGTAAATGTTTATTTATTCTATTTTACATGCAATGTCGGACTTTTTAGAAAAGCAAAAATTTGTTTGATACTCATATTTATATACACATACCTTGTTCGTCCCACGGTTGGTTATGTTGAGACACTCTCTAGGGTCCGCCATGTTCTGTCACAACATACATTGTACGGCATCCGTTGGAGTATACATGATATACGTTGGTTTTGGTAGATTATCAATTGTAATCCACGAGTGATCAGAGAAACTAATATTTTCCTCAGTGGCGCAACCAGTATAGATGCGTGTAATCAAATCACCCCTACGAGCCTTTACTCCTGACCGTGGGTTATAGGCCGATCTATGATAGAAACATAATATTTGTTAAATTCCGTGGCACGAATTTTCACCTTCACACACAACAATCATGTACTGAAAGCTCAAAGTCGAATATAATAATGTCGCAAATGTCAAGTGGAATGTATATGTAGTGTAAACAGTCTGAACTACGACAGAAATTTAACAACGCTATCCTTACTACTAAAATANCGAATATATTAATGTCGCAAATGTCAAGTGGAATGTATATGCAGTGTAAACCGTCTGAACTACGACAGAAATTTAACAACGCTATCCTTACTACTTAAATATAACTGGAAAATATAAAATCATACAACTCTACTGTAATAAAAAAAACATAGAAACAACATTCAAGTTCAATTATAATTTTAAAATTAAACCGGTAAAACAAATGAAAACTCTACAAGCCTTCAATGGTGTTTAAAATATTTACGAACATCAATCCAAACCACCTGTCTTATTATCCTGCTAATGTTACCATATTCAAAAGTAACTCCGTTCATAAAAAATCACTCGCCTTGAGAATACATATCCTTATCAAGAACAAAACTTGTAAAAGAAAGTTCATATTCTAATCAATTTTAAATATCGCGTAGACATAAGAATAACAATGTGCCGTGTCCTTCTGTATTGTCGCTCAAATATGGCTCAGTGACGACCACATACACCCGACTGACTTTAAGCTTTGATGTCAAAACGCCTTTCAAATACGTTTAATGTATGTAATGGATAATATTATTCGACTTGATGTTAAGTCTGTTAGTTTGTCGTCGTCTTAAAAAGGATGTATACAATACATTGACGTTATAAACACTTTGTAAATAATGCAGTTTCCTCGATGAAAACCTATTCAAGAATTTCCTAAATAAACAGTTGATAGTAACGTTTATCTGAATGAAAGTCAACGGGTTATATTATCAGCACACTTTAAATAATTACATTTAACATAACCGGTTTGTTTTGTCACTACCCCACGTAGCAACACTGTAAATATCTCGAGTCAGGTCTGCATAGACGGCTTAGATGCTGACAATGTGTATTTAATCTTATAAAAGTTGGTTTGAGTTCGATACGGACACATTTGTTTTACTAGTAATGAGTAAATTAATTAATTAAGTATTACTTCTTTTATAAGCTATAGTAAAAATATGTTTATTTTGCAGCTATAATAGTTAACAGTAAACACGAAAGACGGAANAAGTTGGTTTGAGTTCGATACGGACACGTTTTTTTTACTAGTAATTAGTAAATTAATTAATAATTTATTACTGCTTTTATAAGTTATAGTAAAATATGTTTTTTAAATACAAATTCATAATTTACTTCATAATTCAAGCGTTGTTAAATGTATACGCCTTTGTATTGTTTATTTCGCAACCATAATAGTTAACAGTAAACACGAAAGACGGAAATCATTTTGAACACGCAAGACGTTTATTTTGAAATGTGTTCATGAACTATTTCTATTTCTTTGAGAATAGCCTCACAGACTAAAAATGTCCCCAATTATTTAGATTAGCATAACTGATATTGCAAAAATGTATTACACAGTTCAATAAAAAGCTAAAACCTTCGGCCCATTATATATTGGCACATACTAAAAAAAGTCCGATTACTACTCAATGATATTTAAATGTCTATAAACGATTTATTAAATATATTATTTGTTTATTACTTTGTTAAATCAAAGCGCTGGTCACACTGCAGTTTTTCGCTATTGCATATGAATGCAATGTATGGCAGAAATATTTTTAACAAAAACGTGCAGCAAACTAAACACACAAGTAGATACCTGACATAAACTAATCTAGAAGAAGACGGAGCGTGTATTTATTGCACAACTTAGGAGTCATACAGTCGGCGCTTTCACCAACAGCACATAGTTACTCACGATCACGAGAATTGCGTCAAAATGTAAACATCAAAAGGTCCAAACAAAATAAATTTCATAAAGTGTTGGTTTCCTTGAGTTATTTGACGTTTGACAAATAAATGAAATAAATTCAATGTATGAGGTTTTGAATTTAAACTACCAGTTACAATATACCTGACATGTCATTTGCTTACAGAATTAACTTTTTCAACATTGTTTGAAGACAATGTTAAGAAATTTACATATACATATACATTTTGGTTACACTTAATAAATATGAATTAAATACATTATAATCTTACGAAACTTACGACCGACGTAAACAATTTACGCTTTTTATAGCAAAACATGCGAACTAGTTAGATAA
This sequence comes from Dreissena rostriformis, assembly GCA_007657795.1. Classification (NCBI taxonomy): domain Eukaryota; kingdom Metazoa; phylum Mollusca; class Bivalvia; order Myida; family Dreissenidae; genus Dreissena; species Dreissena rostriformis. Next base: position 4,085 of record VMBQ01012485.1, on the reverse strand, counting down.
TCAAACATACAGCGAAGGCCTTATCATAATTGCAGATACACGTATAAATGATGTTAATTTTATCGTATTGAGTTTAGGCTTATTTTTTCGACAGCAAATGAAACCATCTGGTTCGGACCCATTGAGCCGCTTTTTTATCCACCAATTTTTTTAGAGTGTCTAAAAAAGATTCCATAGTAAAAACACTTTTTTATTCTAATATTTCGCCCAAACGGGCTTTACCAAAGTTTACAAATACGAATTCACTACATAGTTATAATTATTATACCTCACTTTTATTCACAATGCTAAACTCCCATAGGCCATCGTGACATAGAAATACTGTCAGACCCAGCGGGAAATAATTTACTGTCCAAAAAATACTGTCGCCCGCTACCTAAGCAATCACGTGCGGACATGTAATATTTATAACTGCGAAATGACGTCATTTTTTCGACAAATGACGTCATTATTCTAGTATTCAATTTTCACCATCACTGAATTAAATTGCTTAAACAAAAACAGTGAAGAAAATTGTTTGGAGGTAATACTATGTTACTGTGAGACTTAGAAATCACTTTAAGAGACATACTTAATACTGTTTAACTATTGAACTTTTATGTTCTGTGATAAGAAATTTACTGTGTTAACCAGTGTACTTTTATTATTGTTATCAAAATATTAATGGTTTTTCATTGCTGAAATTTGATACAATTATTGAATATTAAAATTGTTCATGGTTCATATAAATTGTTCATGTTTGAATAGTTTTTTCGGCATAATAAAATAAATATTACATGTATGACAGGTTCGCCTCGGTTGACAGTATTTCCTCAAGTTGACAAATTTACCGTCACCCTGTCAGACATGTAATATTTATATACTGTCATATACACCAATAAAGTAAATGTTTTTCAATGTCAAATATGACAGGAAATGACGTCATGACGTAGTACTTTACCATGGGATATACAATTGCGCCAAAATAAATAACATACATGAAAATTTGTTGTATGGTTCTTATACTTGATCAGAAATTTATGCCCATTGTAATTTTTTTCAAAATGAATTTGATAATAATAATTATAACAATAACATTATATTGTAATATCATTAATAATAACTATATTAATGATAACAATAATTACTATAATGATAATATAGATATTTACTGTACCAACCTAAAAATAATATTCACAACATTAAAATTTCTATTTTGTAGTCAGCAATATTAATATAATATTTTAACATTAATTCTTATTGACTATATTTATCAACATTCAAACAAACTGAAATGATTAATTATTAATTAATTATAATAATTTTTATTCCAATCTTTTAAATGAAGTTAAATTTTAATGTATTGTTTTCATACATATGCAATTGAATCCAGTCAAGTTCTTTTATTTTGCGGTAGAAATTTTGTAAATAGTAATGCACTTATATATCTGCTATGTTCTTGTCTCGTTTGTATGCAACAATAGGCATTTCCGTAAAAACTTTCTTCATTGTATTCGACTATGCAGTAGAGATAGGTGCTTTTTTACAATATATAGATAGATAAATAGATATATATATAGATAGATAGATAGATAGATAGATAGATAGANAGGTAGGTAGGTAGGTAGGTAGGTAGGTAGGTAGGTAGGTAGGTAGGTAGGTAGGTAGGTAGGTAGGTAGGTAGGTAGGTAGGTAGGTAGGTAGGTAGGTAGGTAGGTAGGTAGGTAGGTAGGTAGGTAGGTAGGTAGGTAGGTAGGTAGGTAGGTAGGTAGGTAGGTAGGTAGGTAGGTAGGTAGGTAGGTAGGTAGGTAGGTAGGTAGGTAGGTAGGTAGGTAGGTAGGTAGGTAGGTAGGTAGGTAGGTAGGTAGGTAGGTAGGTAGGTAGGTAGGTAGGTAGGTAGGTAGGTAGGTAGGTAGGTAGGTAGGTAGGTAGGTAGGTAGGTAGGTAGGTAGGTAGGTAGGTAGGTAGGTAGGTAGGTAGGTAGGTAGGTAGGTAGGTAGGTAGGTAGGTAGGTAGGTAGGTAGGTAGGTAGGTAGGTAGGTAGGTAGGTAGGTAGGTAGGTAGGTAGGTAGGTAGGTAGGTAGGTAGGTAGGTAGGTAGGTAGGTAGGTAGGTAGGTAGGTAGGTAGGTAGGTAGGTAGGTAGGTAGGTAGGTAGGTAGGTAGGTAGGTAGGTAGGTAGGTAGGTAGGTAGGTAGGTAGGTAGGTAGGTAGGTAGGTAGGTAGGTAGGTAGGTAGGTAGGTAGGTAGGTAGGTAGGTAGGTAGGTAGGTAGGTAGGTAGGTAGGTAGGTAGGTAGGTAGGTAGGTAGGTAGGTAGGTAGGTAGGTAGGTAGGTAGGTAGGTAGGTAGGTAGGTAGGTAGGTAGGTAGGTAGGTAGGTAGGTAGGTAGGTAGGTAGGTAGGTAGGTAGGTAGGTAGGTAGGTAGGTAGGTAGGTAGGTAGGTAGGTAGGTAGGTAGGTAGGTAGGTAGGTAGGTAGGTAGGTAGGTAGGTAGGTAGGTAGGTAGGTAGGTAGGTAGGTAGGTAGGTAGGTAGGTAGGTAGGTAGGTAGGTAGGTAGGTAGGTAGGTAGGTAGGTAGGTAGGTAGGTAGGTAGGTAGGTAGGTAGGTAGGTAGGTAGGTAGGTAGGTAGGTAGGTAGGTAGGTAGGTAGGTAGGTAGGTAGGTAGGTAGGTAGGTAGGTAGGTAGGTAGGTAGGTAGGTAGGTAGGTAGGTAGGTAGGTAGGTAGGTAGGTAGGTAGGTAGGTAGGTAGGTAGGTAGGTAGGTAGGTAGGTAGGTAGGTAGGTAGGTAGGTAGGTAGGTAGGTAGGTAGGTAGGTAGGTAGGTAGGTAGGTAGGTAGGTAGGTAGGTAGGTAGGTAGGTAGGTAGGTAGGTAGGTAGGTAGGTAGGTAGGTAGGTAGGTAGGTAGGTAGGTAGGTAGGTAGGTAGGTAGGTAGGTAGGTAGGTAGGTAGGTAGGTAGGTAGGTAGGTAGGTAGGTAGGTAGGTAGGTAGGTAGGTAGGTAGGTAGGTAGGTAGGTAGGTAGGTAGGTAGGTAGGTAGGTAGGTAGGTAGGTAGGTAGGTAGGTAGGTAGGTAGGTAGGTAGGTAGGTAGGTAGGTAGGTAGGTAGGTAGGTAGGTAGGTAGGTAGGTAGGTAGGTAGGTAGGTAGGTAGGTAGGTAGGTAGGTAGGTAGGTAGGTAGGTAGGTAGGTAGGTAGGTAGGTAGGTAGGTAGGTAGGTAGGTAGGTAGGTAGGTAGGTAGGTAGGTAGGTAGGTAGGTAGGTAGGTAGGTAGGTAGGTAGGTAGGTAGGTAGGTAGGTAGGTAGGTAGGTAGGTAGGTAGGTAGGTAGGTAGGTAGGTAGGTAGGTAGGTAGGTAGGTAGGTAGGTAGGTAGGTAGGTAGATAGAACTGCTATTGTGTCCTTTTGATCGACGACAGCTCGAAGAACATCACCTGTTGCTGCTTAAGCTAAATCTTCACTTCGCTTTTAATTTCGTCAATGATACTTTCGCTTTTAATTTCGTCAATGATACTTTCACGCAATGCCATTGTTCGAAATCGCCATTGTTATTATTGTTGAGAACTATATTTGCGTTGTAATATCTTCCGCCTAGAGGCGTTAGACATATCCTTACACCAAATACACCCGATAGACAATCGCCGTTATGGCGGAATTGTCCGAGGGTTCCCGATTGCCAAAACACGGTCAAGTTTTAGCATGTGTTGTGTAACCGAAAACAAAGACCGAGTCAAGGATTTAACATACACGGTATTCGTGTTACTGCATGGAAAGCTAAAACCTATTTAGCGATCAAGCACTTACCTATTGTTCATCTTAAAGCTATATTTTTTCTTAATTTTTCTTAGTGTATGAACAATATTTGAATACCGGTAATTGTATTTATGCCACTTCATAGTCTGTACAATTTAATCATATAACATATTTAACGAGGTTCATTCCTAAATTACCGTGATATTTGCATTTTTGATTGTGGTAAAAGTGTACAAAAAGAGAATAAAATGATACTTTTTATCCTACAGCTAAATTATTTTATAGAACATAATAGGACCCATACAGAAAAGATAAGGTTTATCACACACCTATGTTTATCCCACACCTAGTCATATGTGG
>VMBQ01012484.1:6593-18932 GCA_007657795.1 Dreissena rostriformis | reverse complement strand
TGACTTCACAATCTTCATGGGGCTAATGACAGAACATATCATGGGGATTACAATCAGAAGAAACATGAGACATTTTATACAATTTTTGTGTGGCACAATAAATTCCATTTTAATTTCTGCAACGATATCTATTCATACGACACATGAACACTAAATTGGTTCATGATCATGTGTTGAATATATTGTACCACAAAAAAATAAAAAAGAGCATTTTGTATCGTGTTCAATCTTTGTTACAAGAGCACATATAATGATGAAATTTTGGCTATTGCTATAATGAACACTGATCATTTATATGTTAACTTTATTTTACGAAATATATTACAAAATTTTCATTGATTTGGAGCGTTATAGGGGCTTCTACATATACAAGGTAAACACGGCAGTACAAAGAACAGCTTAATTTCTAGCCCTGACCCTTTTGACCTTCAAAAGTGACCTTGATCTCTAGTGGCATGACTGCATCATGCCTTTTGCACATTGCTTTAATAGTTGGATAAATATTGAACGCAAGTTTCATACAAATCCTTTAAAGAGCACAGATCTAAAATTGACACAAATAAAAACAAACTTTTAAGAGTGACCTTGAGTTGGGTAACTACCTTTTGTGCTCTGCTCATTGAGCAAAACATTAGCCAAGTTTACAAAAACAGACATCAAAATGGAGGCAAACTTTTTTACAGTCAAATGTGACTTAGTGCTGATGTTAAAGGCACATGCACATCATTTAAATAACACTTGACCATAACATTTGAGAGCCAATTTTTATGAGAATCATTTAAAGCCTATAATATGGGAAACATGAAGCTATAGCGAAGGAGAAGCTCTGGCATTTTTACTGGCTTAACACATTATTAATTAAACCATGTGGTAAGCAGAGATTTACTTGAAGATTAGACTTCCACTTGCCCGGTAGGGAAGTTAATTTGAATGTCTACTAGCACCCAATGAACCAAGCTTGACCAAAAATTAAGTTAATGTGAGCACATACATAAACACGGGTTACAAGATGTTATAAATAAAATGTACTTAGTTAAATGATGATTTAATGAATAATTTAAAGCAATGTGAAGAAACAACTCACAACTGTTTAGTTTTTCGGATACTCAGTTCTAAGATCCATCTAGAAATACATCACAGTTTGAAACTGTATTGTGAAAAAATTCATAAAACTGCTTTTGAAATCTTCATATCCTGCATATTCAATGTTTTCCCAAGGGTCTTGTTTTTCATAAGGAAGCATTATTTAAATCACAGTCAGGAGAATGGCATTTTTTCTACAACCAGTAGTATTTTTCATTTTTTTGTGAGGTTTGGAAAGTTTGCTTGTTTAACTCTTTATTTTTCGTGTTCAGCCTATTAAAATTATTTACTTTGTGAATTTTGGATCATTACATAACATATGCAATGTTGGAAAGACTGCCACACAGAACTAAGTTTGATTGGCAACTAAGAATAGTAAGATGCAAATGACAAAACTCTAAAACTCTTCACTTTTGTACTGACCAAGCAAAGTAACAAACAATTTGTAAACCAACTTGTGGAATTGTAAGGGATGGAATCAGCTGAAAGAAGGAGAATTTACACCCCTGAGGATGAATGTTACATTTAGTTGTACCGTTGCTGTGGTGACGGCTGCGTGGCGTTGTTGTTGGCATTGTCCGCCCCTGTGTATCCCTCCCCCAGGATACGTCTCCTGGCCTCGTTGTACTCAGCCTCCCGTTGCTGGATGCTCTTCTGAGGACCTTTGAGGTTCCTGAAATCACATTCTTAAGCATCTTAAAACCCCGGTCCCCCAAAATTTAATAATAACAGTCATCACATTTAGAACCTTGATGCAGGTTAATCAGCCTTCTTTTTTTTTCATCATAATATTTAACACTGGAACACATTTTAAAGCTTTAAAATACAACTTTTGGTAGTCATCCGCCTTCTTTAAAACTTCATCAAACCTCTGACTTAAAATCTGAAATAAACATTTTTCTGAGTGTTAAAATTAAAATGATACACATATAATACATGTATTTAAGCTACAGTGTACCTGATATGATCTAGGTGTGTTTTTTTCACAATGATTTCAATACACCCCAAATTCTTTTTTTTTATGCAAGCAACTTGCAATTACTCATCTTCCATATTTGACTTGAGCAAATAAGCTGTTTTACATCATTTTACAACATTTTACATTTGTTAACAATAAAAGTAGATGAACATAAAAAATTGAATATAATATTCATGTCTTATTGCAAACTTCCAAATATCTACTTCAACATACATGTAGCAACAGTTTGCAGAGTATTTAAACTCATATGTAGAAATAAAATAGCTCTGACAAGTATTATAATCCCCATATAACATATCATTTTGATTCATAACAAGTTCAAACTAATGGTCCATAAACTGCTTTTTTCCAAATCTGGTGTAATCCTTGACTTCCGTACCTGGCACGTTCGGCATTGGTTGGTTCCTTCTCAGTCTTTCTTTTTAAGATTTTCATCTGCGGGGCATACGATGTATACTGAGTACGGCTTGAATCCTCTCTCAACTGCGTAACAGCTTCACCATTGCTGCTGTATAAGAATATATGAACCTCGCTATTTGAAAAAAATGGGGCTAAATGCATGTGCGTATAGTGTCTTCCAATATTAACCATTGCTGTCCGCACAGGCTAATAAGGGAGGACACTTTCCACTTAAATGAATTTAATGCACATGCTTTAAGCCCCACTTTCATAGAGAGAGGCTCATATTCATTTCCATGAATTACACCTCATTTTGTTTGATAGAAAGTTGACTATTATTTCATGAAGAAACAAGTAACATCCCTACCACACTATTAACAAAAAGTTCCAAAAAGTCAGCTTTGATTTTACAAAATAAATGTTTCACTGTTATTATACTAAAACAGTTCTCAAAATAACAGTGCTTACAGTGTAAGGGCCCGTTACGAACCGATATTTTCCAAATACAAATTATATTCCGCGCTTATCCTTTGGAATAGGGAGAAGTATGGCAAATTTTAGGAAGAGCCTTAATCAAATATCTACCTACTTCATCAAGAATACTGGAAAAAACTTCTCCCAGAGTTAACAACAGGCCGAAGTCCTGACTGTTTCTCCCAAAACCATGATCAACCATGTATTTTTCAATAAACACAAAAGTGAAACTTCAGTTGCACCAGCAGAAGAGAAACCATATATTATGTGGCCCCTTACTTATTGCAAAGAACCAATTGACAATCAGTGAAACACAAAACAAATGTAGTCAACAATACATATAAATACATATGTACCTAACACCCACACAAAATTATGTACATTATTGTTCACTTAAACATTAACTTTATATATTTCATACTATGTTATCAAATTGCGAATCAACTTGATTCAAATGTATCAGACATCCGAGGAAAAAAGGATTTGTTATTGTTTGGCTTTTTCAGTCACAACTCTGTGCAGCATTGTTACTTTCGTAGTAACAAATACAATTATGCCAGTTACTGCGCAAATTGTATAATCTCAATTGGTAAAACAAGTAAATAATTTGAATCTCTTACGGTACACTGAGTTTCATCATATTAGCTAAACCACATTAACTCTTTCAGTGCTGGAACTGAATTTTGAAGGTCTTTGCAAACATTTGGATCCAGATGAGACGCAACAAAACGTGGCGTCTTATCAGGATCCAAACTGTTTTCTATTCTGATAGTATTCTTTGAAAAAAAATAGAAGAAAATGCTAATTTTAGAACCAGAAGTCGACGTGGACATGAACGCCGGAAGTGCCCTTCCCTCCACGGCGCAAACGTGACTCCATTGCGTGATTGATCGTATCACATACTCGCTAAAATTCATGTCATTTATTCATTCGTTGTGCTTTGAATCGTTGTAAGTAGTATCGGTGAAATCGAATGTCTATATGGATACTATCGCAATCATGCTGTACGGATGGCTTCACGTTCATGAAGTTTACTCTTTCAGTGCTGGAACCGAATTTTGAAGGTCTTTGCAAACATTTGGATCCAGATGAGACGCAACAAAACGTGGCGTCTTATCAGGATCCAAACTGTTTTCTATTCTGATAGTATTCTTTGAAAAAAAATAGAAGAAAATGCTAATTTTAGAAATTCAGCAGACAAAATTTTAGCAGAAGACAAATTTCCCAGCATGCAAAGGGTTAACCAAAAAAAATAATTAAGGTTCTGGATTTATTACCAGCCATTTGTTGTCCCAGGTGAAAGTTTGATGTCCTGAAGTTTTTGCTCCAGCACCTGCTAAAAAGAAAAGATTTCAATGGTGTATGTACTACAAAGTTTTGATACAGAAATCAGTGCATTAACAAGTTAGATGAAGATGAAATGGTGTAAGGCCAAAAAAAATAGGTTCGTTTCCGGTCGCCCGACCGTGTCTCCCGAATTGGCGCCAACCCTCAACTTTTTATTGGGGTCGGCAAAAAAAAATTTTAAAAAAATTGGTTCATTTCTCAATACAAGATTTGGATATTTGTTTCTTAAAATTCAGTGATTGGGTCATGGATAATGGGATTGTTAAAAAAAAATGTTACAAATTCAGCTAGTCTAGAATTTTTTAATTTAACAGTCTGAATATTAACTGTGTAAATACATGAATTAAACAGTTCAAATCGAAATTGCCGACTTTCAGGTAAATTATGTTTCGATTTAATGACATTATTTTTGATAAAGTATTTAGTTGTTTACTTTAATAATCAAACAGTTGTCTGTTATTTTATTAGGCCAAACATTTTATAATTAACTGCTGTTGAATATGTACGACGAACAAGTACACAAAACTACGATATAATACCAACATTATCATTTAATTCTTCCCAACTTTCTAAGATGTCAGTTTCGTCAGCCATTTTGAAAATTGCTCTTTGACGGTTACAGGAAATATCGGATTTTACAGGAATCTTCCGGAATTTACATGAATACACCGGATTAACATGAATCTAACTAAATTATACCAAAATAAAAATAAAAAGTACATTTCGTTTATGTTATGACAATTTATAATAAAATAGACCACACCTAATATTATGTTAAATTAATATTAATTATTGATCCCAATAACTGACCTAATTCGCAAGATAGCATTATGCATTTTGTAAAAAAAAAATATTTACAAAATGTGGATAAAAGTTATTTACTTAATTAATTCTCTTAAATAAGTTGTTTCGTTAAAAAAAAAATGTTATAAGTGGTGTTTTTAATTATTTTTGCATATTAACGTCCAAATGAAACACTTAAGTAAACACGAAATAAAAATTATTTTCAATGCTTTAAAAGTTTGTATAAATGTCCGGATTTATGTCCAACACACTTGATGAAAGTCATTACTTCACACAATAATCAAATCTCGATAATCGCTTTTTATTTGTCTCAACTGATAACTGTTTACAACGATAAGGCTGTATACTAAATTATATTATACATACTGTTTTTATTTTGGCAAATTTTCATGTATTCCGTATTCAGATATAAATCTGGGTTTTATTTATATTTGTATGTTAAGAAGTGCTGCTTGATCTAGATCCGCAAAATTAAAAGTATTAGAAATTAAAGAAAAGTCAAAAATGAAATTACTTGAAAACAAAAAAGTGAAAAAGGGGGTTCTCAGAAAATAAAAAGAAATGTCAGGACCACAACTCTTAAGCGCCTGAATATTTGTTTTTAGTAGACTATATATAGTCAAATTTTACATGTAAACTAGCTGTTTGACCACCAAATTAAATACTTTCTTCAAAACGAGTGATTGTTTAATTCTCGTGTGTTTTTTTATGCTTAATTTGTAAACAGTTGACCATATCCAATAATGATTTATGCATTTCATAAATTAATGTCTTTCGAAGTTTGAATTTTTTTCTCACTTTATTTCTTCATCTACTGTTCTCTTTATCTAATATTTTGTATTCAATGTCTCTTCATAAATGTATTTATACATATTTCACTTTGAAATATTCATGGCTTTAAAAGACATATGTTTTGATTTAACTGACATGTATCCTTGATCAACTTGTTTAAAAAAAATCTCACAATATAATAGGGATATCGGAAACACATCGTGATAACATAAAGGGACTTTGACAAGGCATTACTTCTAGCGATGACAAGCTTTATAATTAGTGTCATGTGTTCTGTATTGATGTTTATTCGAATACTGTTTAAAGGAAAATGTGTACCTTTTGTTAATTTTTTATACATAATATTCTGCTTCTATATTGTTGATATCACCTGGTTGAACTTGATTCATTATTGCTGAATATCTTATATATCGACGCAAAACTGCTCATATGTTTTATAACCGATTATTGATACTTGTGATTAATAAATTAAAAAATCACATTCCTTTTTATCTCTTCTTAATTATAAATTATGATAATGCATACTGATTTTAACTTAAAATAATGGATTTTGGTATTATTTATATATAGAAAAACGAAACTCTTTCTCATAATGTTCTGTAAATATTTTTACATTTTTTTCACAAATAAGCGCTTTATAAACTATTTTATAAACCCACTAATAAACCATAACAAACTACACAATTTTGACTTATGTAATTTAAAAACCATAGCATCACTTAGGAGTAAACCTGACCTACTTTTCAATGAAAACCTGAAATCATGAAAATGATCGTCGTAATTGTCATTAATAAAAAGTAAATGAATTAAAAGATCTAAAAATTGAAAAGCATTTACAGTCCTGCAATTCTTGAGGTTTTTTCCAAGTGGACTGGTTAAAGTCACGATACAATGAGGAGGGCCGATACTATGAGAATACTGTCCGTAGTCCTGTAGATTCCTGTAGATTCCGGTATTTCATGGTCCCGCTTTTTGCTAATTTACCTATAATTTTGGCAGAATGCTTAAAAGTCGCGAACAGTTCATTTATAACAATTACATAACAACAATAAGATGTTTAATAATTTAATAAATCCAATAGATTTTATTAAATACCAATTCAACTACGACATTTAACAGAACAACAACAACAACAACAACAACAATTATAACAACAACAACAGCCAATCTGTCAAGAGTAAAAAAAAACTATTTATAATTATTATAACAAAAGAAAAAATCGGGATGGACCCCAAAATTACCAGCCACGACAAGGCTGTTCTTACAAGAATCTTTAATCCGAATCTGCCCTATGGAGACACAGTCGAGGAAGAGGAAAATGTTGAAGGGAACTTTGAAGGTTATTTTATGATATGCAATAGCACAGGGAAAAGTCTCGATTTTTTTACTATATACTATATATACTAACAAGGGATACAACTAGCCATAAATTCAGTCAACACGGGTTTGCAACAATTATTTTTCTGAATTTCACCCGTGAAAAAGCATAAAGACATAAGATTGCATGCGATTTCCGATGGTATTTGAAAAAACATTTAAATATTTCGCAGGCGTATTACTTTATCTTACGATTAACAATTATTTCGTCTGGTTTTAAAACATATTGTTTTCTCGTTTATTTTGCACAGCTACAATCGCCATTGTTGTAAAAAACGCCACCGAATGATATTGCTTCCCGGTTTTACATATGAAAACTACGTACAAGCGGGGTATAGGAGATCATTGTAACTAAAACAACCACAACAACTATGGCCGACTTTTGAAAAGTTTACTGAAGTTGATGGTAAATTATAAAAAATATGTAGTTTAAAAAATAAGTCTTGAATAACACGCTCACTATCTGTTCACAAGGTTGCTACTTTTTAAGTGCATACGGTATAAATGATACAAAATAGCCGCCTATCGATGTTTTATAGGGGTATTACAGGTGTACCTTGTGTTGCAAACCCGTGTCGATTTTGAAAGCTTTTGCCTTTTTCGCAAAATGTAAGTATTTTTATGAAAAAACATCAAATATAACGTTACAGTTCGTATTTTTTCGGTGATTGAGCTAGTATTATAGTATATATTAAAAAAAAATTGAGACTTTTCCCTGTGTGCAATAGCATAGAAATTATAGGTTATAACAAGGCTATGATATGCCATGGGGCCGAATTGACTCACATTTTAAGTATTGGCCGCAGGGCTTCAGCCCAAGGGCCTTTGAAGGTGCACCTATACGGACTCACCATAGCCGTATTATAAACCTTTTTACTATGTATAATTGTATGTGTGCTTCTTGTGTGTTTTAAAATGTTATAAACATGTATATATGTGCTATGTAGTTGTTATTAATGTGCTTTAATATGCTTTTAAACATACTGCTTATTCCTCTTGGTTACTCTTCCATGTAAATATTGTATGTGTGTATCTTGTGTGTTTTAAACATGTATATATGTGTATATATGTACTATGTAGTTGTTATTAATGTGCTTTTAAATTCTTTTAAACATGAATTTATGTGCTATACTTGTTTTAATATCTTAAATTTTATTATAGGTCTGCTATGCTTTGTGTGTACAACTTAAATGTGTATAATATATGTTTTAATTTTAAACTGTGCAAGAAAACTCCAATATAGTTTTTAGGTATCTTTCCCTTTGTCTTATTTGTGTGTTTGTAACTTGCAAAATGTTTTGCTTTTAATGAACATTTTGTACTTTATTTGTGTTTTATGTGCTTTAACTATGTCTTTGTACTTTAAATGCTTATATAATATGCTTAATCTTTCTTTCTTTCAGCTCAATATACACTTGCTATTTATATACAATTGTTTTGTCGAGAAATAGCTCATGAGCTAATGTTTATTGTTGTTCACATCCGACGTTAAATAAAGATTCTTGTATCTTGTACTACATACCTTTTACTTCTTCCGGATTAAGTGCTGGGAGCAGGACTGGCAAATGATGTTCTGTGCTTAAGTGCTGGGCCCCTCTCACTCACTCACAGGAGCATCGTCGCACAATTGTGAATATGTACATAAGTGAAGGGAACATCAGTGCAGTAAAAATCAGGTCAAAATCATGGACAGTTAGATAAGTTCCGGCGGAGAAAGGCAGTTGTTGAGTACGCCTTCTTTGCTGTTGAGTCCATATGGCTGTTCCAGGAGAGTGTTTTGGTCGATCTTACACCCAGGTACTTTGCCTTCTTCGTTTGCTTCAGTGTTTTTCCATGGATGGAGTAAGGCTTGTCTATCACTTTTCACTTGTTGGTGATGTGAATCATCTCGCACTTGTCTAGGTTGAACATCATTTGCCAGTCCTGCTCCCAGTCTTGTAGGTGGTTTTGATCCTCTTGTAGTGCACTGCAATCCTCTGCAGAGCCGATGGTCCTGTATAGTAGGCAGTCATCTGCGAAGAGGCGTGCTGTGGAGGAGACTCTACCTGGCAAGTCATTGTTGTAGACTAGGAACAGGAGGGGTCCTAGGACTGTGCCTTGTGGGACGCCTGATGTCACTCGTGCACTGCTGGAGAAGATGTCTTACCGTCGAGTACCACTTGTTGTTGTCGGTGTGCAAGGAAACTTTCCATCCATCCCAGAGTCTTGCCCCTGATCCCGTAGTGGTGGAGCTTGGCTGATAGACGTCAATGGAGGACCTTGTAAAAAGCCTTGGAGAAGTCAAGCAGTATTGCGTTTATTTGTTGTTTGTTGTTCAGGCCTGCTGAAGCTCCTGGACAGTGGTGATGAGTTGCGACTTGCAGGCTCTCTTCTTCGGGAAGCCATGCTGTTGATCGGTGAGGAGATTGTTGACGTCGAGGAAACTCATCACATGGCTATNCACAGTTAAATTTGTGTATGTGACCTTAAAATCTTGTACCAGATTTTAATTTGGCCAAAATTATATCTACTGGTATATGACCCCCTTTTCATACATGAAATACTTAATTTCTCTTGAATCTTCACCAAATATACACACTTTATTTATGGCTTTTGCATCTCAGAAAAATGAAACCATGACCCAGATTATTTACCAGACATTTGAGTTTTTATCCTGTATTTGTGAAGAATATTTGTCTTACTGATTGGAGGCTAAAGTATTCATCTGATCTCCACTAATGATTATATCCTCACCTCAGATGATATAAGTAATTAAACAAGACGTGACTGATTCAAATCGTTATAAATTTGTGTATCAAATAACAATTATCTTTTGTCGTGTTCACAAGTATATTCCAAATACTTTTCAGAAGTGGACACTGATGATGTTAAAGAGGCCAAGCAACTTGAGATAGAAGGCGTGAAGGCAGCAGAGGCTGGTCAGGTATTAACAGTCTTACATTACATGTGTGATTTCCAAATGATTGAAATTATTGGTATATCTCAAGCATTAAGAGCTACACATATCAGTATTTATTTCATTTGTGCAGTCAAAGCAAATGGTTATAATATTATGTTATTTAAATTTAACCCTTTCCCACTCAGAAGCAAAATAAAAATAGCTATATTCAACCAGAATAAAACCAAAACAGCCTGCGAGTAACTCACAGGCTGTTCAGGTTTTATTCTGTTTGCTGCTCATCAGTATCTTACGGTTGTAAATGAAGCCTTCATAAGTGGAATCTAGTAAGAAAGGTCTTTAATTATCCCCCGCGAAAGGCGGAGGGATATTGTTTTTGACCTTCCGTCAGTCCGGCACTTTTGTGTCCGGAGCAATGTCTTGGAAGTGCTTCGACGGATTTCATTGAAACTTGGTATGAGTATATATATGGATAAGAGGATGATGCACGCCAAATTGCAATGTACACCATCTGTTAATAACAGAGTTATGGCCCTTTGTATATATTCTGTGTCAATGCAGCATTTGGGGGTATACGTCACGTCTGTGACAAAGCTCTAGTTTGGCAGGGGATATCAATTCAACGAATTTGCTTGTTTAAATTGATTTTCTAAGGGACTACAAACGTGTCAAAAGTCGTATCTTAGCAGAAAAGTGTTAAGCTTAATGTAAGGAGCTTGATGTAAGGATTGTCCAAGGGGTGGTCTGTCCATATGCCTGGCTGTCCATCAGTTCTTCAATCCTGAAAACTGGATCCGACAATAACTCAAAAATGTATGAAGGAACTTTGATGATGGTAGTCATCTTTGAAGGTAATAAGACAGCTTATAGGGATTGTCATTGGTAAATGACTCCTGAACGGCTTGCAAAACTATCAATAATTATGTTGTTGATCATTATTGGAATAATAATTTATATTTTAATGGGATGGTGTACTACATGTAGATGGATACGTTTTTACCATACAAGACCCAAAAATAACTTCCTAAATTAGTATTTTAAACACTTAAATTGAGTGTTACTGATGGGTGAATAAATCATGAGAACAGCAAAAAATAATTATGTGTTTTGATAGCCAATATCTGATCTCTTTTGCAGGTCAACACAGCACTGGATTCACTTTCAAAAGGCTATCACATGTCTATTGCAGGTGGACAAAGCCCTTGAGTTGTTTTCTCAAGCTATAACAGTGGCCCCTGAGCATCCATCGAGTTACAACAACAGGGCTCAAGCTCTGCGTCTCAAGGGAGATATCCCAGGTAACCCCTTACCATATAACATTGGTAGAGTATAGGGCCTTGAACCTTCGCGGAAAAATATTGCAATATAAATGGCTTCACTAAAACTGGTTTTCAACTTACCTTGTTTATTTTATTTAATCATTGTCTTTGCTTGTGTACAAGTTTTTTAAGCTGATTTTCCTATTTAGTTTAAACCTATTTATTTTAGCTCCTTTGCAATTTTAAGTACTAACTTCTTATTTGAAACGCTCTCGAGCCCGTTTCCTGGGACTAGAACCAGTACTTGAAGAAGTGATATTAGTTTAATGCCATTTATAACAGTGTTATTGTACATTCTTTAGGGGCCCTTACTGACCTTGAAAAAGCCCTGGAGCTGTCCCGGGGTCGGGGAAAGGTCGCCTGTCAGGCTTACACACAGCGCGGTCTCATCAAGCGCTTACAAGGTGTGTACAATGGTCACCATGGTGGTGCATGCATGCATTTAAGCTCAAGGGAGAGCTATTCTGGTCAGTCATTGTACTTCGTCTGCCGTCAACAATTTACTTCAACAAGTTGTTCTCTGTTTGGTTGATTTTAAAGAAACTTGGCAGTTATTTTCCAGAAATTTCGATATTTTAAAAACTATTTGGAGATAAAATTTTAATTTGAACTTAATGTAATAATAATTATATAAATAAAGCTGCTCCACCAAAGAACATCAACTAATTCCTTGAACTCAGCTGCGCTGGAAGTAGTATTAACATTACAACATGTGTTAAACCTCCCCTACCATAACAACATGTGTTAAACCTCCCCTACCATTACAACATGTGTTAAACCTCCCCTACCATTACAACATGTGTTAAACCTCCCCTACTTCTCCATTACAACATGTGTTAAACCTCCCCTGGAAGTAGTTTTAACAT
>VMBQ01012483.1:0-18917 GCA_007657795.1 Dreissena rostriformis | reverse complement strand
CGGTGCGTGAAACGGGTTTAATAGTTTTCTTTATTCAACATTCACTAAACGTTTGCGGCTCAACAATCAGTAAGCGTGTGTTGTGAATGTAAGATAACCGTAAGTCATGAATTGAGAAAAGATATGGAAAATTATATATGACTGATGCCGGAATGGAGAAAGTTTATCCGATGAGGCTTTACACATGAAAGTAAGGCGAGCTTTATCAAACACGCTGGATAAAATTTCTCTTTTCCGGCATCTACCGCGTATTCTTAATTTTCGTTTCTTCTAACATGCATTTTAAATGCAAATTAAATAGTTAAAAGAGCTGATAATTATGTGTTTAACGACAGTTGTGTGACCTTAATCCGCGTGCATTTATGCATACTGACCTTTAAAAGTATTCTTATTTTACCCATCATGTCTAGTCATTGTTATCTCAAAGTTGCAATAACAAAGATGAAAACATGTTAGTTGATTGTATCTGTTTTATTTCAAATTGAGATAATGCAGTGTCGACTTTTATAAAATGCAACTGAGTCACGCAATCGTCATTAGGTTGAGTTATTTACAAACTAGAAATAGGAACAATTTGTGTGTTAAATTAGATCGTCAGTGTATTCTAATGTTGCTGTGTTTTTGAGTGAATTAAGTGAGTTATATTTGAAATAATACTGACTGAATATGTATCGAATCAAGCCGGTGAGCTTAAGCTTAAATTGTATTTCTGTTTTAGAATTTACTCGGACACTGCAGTTCGCTGCTTAGTAATCAGTGGAGAACATTATTCACACATTGAATTAATGTATATATGTGGTTATAATCTTCACCGATTTGTAAAATATTAGTAAGAAAGTTATACAAAGGCTATTAGTGGTTATTTCCTTAATGAAAAAGCGGTATCTTTGATCTGAGAAATACTCATGTGTATATTCAAAGAAAAGCCCGCTAACGTCACGTGTTATGACAAGACAAGCATGTCTACTTTTTAGTGACATTTGTAGATTAACAGTGAGTTGTGGAATCTACGATATCCACATAACATTAAATTACAGTCGCAACCTTTTATATTTGGAAACATTGTGTAGATAGAGTGCTTTGAATTTAATTATATGTCCTGATGTTTTCCGGAGCGTATGAATACATTTCGAACTTGATGAACTTTGCCTCTTCCTGGATAAAAACTTGATAAAAAGAGATATTTCAATTTATTCAAACTTGTCTGACTGTAATAATGTTTTATCAATATGGATTGACTTTATTTTACATTCCTGATGCAAGTCCGGGTGGCGTCTAATCAAAATTAAAAGCACGACTCGATACTTTAACATTGATAATGGTTGCATCAAAAGGACATTGTATTGAGATGTTCCGGATACAGACAAGCTAAATTTAAAGCTGACTGAAATGTATTCGTTATATAGAATAACGTTTTACCGCGTGTATTTCAATCGATAAAAGTTGGGATCAATGAACAAGACCATTGCGTTTGTGGATTTGATAACTGTTCTGTAGTAATTACATCACTATGTGGCTTTGATAAAAAATGCACCACTGAATTGCATTGAAATCAGGTTAGCTGATATAGTAATGGCAGTATGCACTTAATGACACCTGTGCAACTAATTGTAGTTATTTATGCAAATAATTTATTCAAGTTGATAATTTCATACAATGTCGTAGCTCTAGACACGTCATATTCGCAAACGTCAAAAATCTGTAGCAAACATCATTTGTCAAATAATATTTCAGTTGACGATATGATAAGGAATTTACGAACCAGATGTGATAAAAACAGGTGAACATAGATGCTGGTGTCCTTTTTTATTTTGCTGAAATAGGTTTTTGCAGACAGAAAAATGTCAGTGTCACCAATCCATGATGATTTCTATTTAAACAGTAT
Organism: Dreissena rostriformis; assembly: GCA_007657795.1. Lineage (NCBI taxonomy): Eukaryota > Metazoa > Mollusca > Bivalvia > Myida > Dreissenidae > Dreissena > Dreissena rostriformis. The sequence continues at coordinate 17,032 of VMBQ01012483.1, read as the reverse complement.
CACTGTTCTCAAATTTCAGTAATACATCTTTGAAAGAATTAAGTAACGGCTGAAAAACGGAAAAAAATATACATATTTACCGGTTGTGCAGTTACTAACGTCAGGCTTTACATTTATACGAAAACAACTCAAGATTATGGATGTGAGGTGTTATTTTCTTACGTATGTGTGTGTTCTGGTACAACTGACTAGTGTTTATAAGTCATCATTTTAAATAAACTGCATTTTACAAAACTTAATTTTACAAAATTGACCCAAATGTATCCCGCGTGATCGCTATATATAAACTATAAAATAACAAGATATGGCTAATCTGGGACGACACTTTATGCACATGCATTATGTCCAGTTTTCTCAGAACGCGACACATATCTGCGGAGGAATCAAACTGCCACTATTGAAAGATTCTCATATAAGGCCGAGTTTTTGCCTGGTTTCTGATTGGCTGAAAGTCTTATCTATATTAGTCTATCGACAACGATGGTGTGCAATTTCAACTGTATTCCGTGGAGTTACGAGTATCAAATACAATTAAGTGTGAGCATATTGCTATTAGAGTGATTTTTCAATTAATCTCTCAGTGTATGCCAATATTATTTATTGTATGTTCGTGGTTCGTTGAAGTTTTTAGCCTTTTGAACTCAGGTTTTTATGAGACCGTTGCGTATCGTTATCAGCGTGTTAACATACCATGCTTGACATTATTTTAATAATTAAAGGAAACGTTTAACTACATCTGGTTTTATATGTCGAGTAGCAGGTATATTGTGGTATGATTTTGCATGTATTTCAAGCTAAATCAAGCAAAGTAAAACTACCGCGGGATAAGGCGCGTGAATAACATAAAGGACTCGTGAATAAAATGAAGGACGTCATATCGGACAAAGGTATAATTTTGAGTTGAGGTGGACCTAGATAAATAATATTTAAGCATTTTATAAATCTTAAATGAGGAATTTATTTTAATCGATTAATTTAAGATTATCATTAACGAAATTATATCATTACTAGTTTTATTTTTAGAATCAATTAATGGAAAAACAATAATATAAGTTTTAGTTTCAGTAAAGTTCAAGTATCGATTGACACGGACTTTGTCCATCCTCAGATTCTTACCAAACCACGATTTGAAATGAAACAATACGATGGAGTAAAGGGGTGGGCAGGGGTAGGGAGGCTAATTAAAAAACACATTTGCATAAAATGTTTATGGGAGATAATCTACGATCACTGATGGTGAAACTATAACTAATAACTAATTTAAGATAAAACGTTAGACACTTTTGTTGGGACTCTGTCGTTTGAACAAAGAATCGCAGAAGAATCAACTTATCTTCTTGCGTATACATATTAATCATAGATGTATAATAAAATGTACCTCTTGATACAGAGTGAATTTTAGTATTGTATATTTAAGTATTTAAATTGCTGTCAGTTGCAGATGATCTATTCCAATTGCTGCACTACTTCTACATAAGCATATAGAACAAAGGTGACGATATTGTCCCTTTCAAACGTCACCTGTGAACGACATAAGGTGACCTAGTAATGTTTAAACAATTTCGAATATTTGTCAACAGATTATCCATCCTAAAGTCCTCCGTCTGTTAATACAATAATCAGTATCGGGAATATATTGGCAGTTAAAAAGAGGACTGGGGCATGTGTCAAATGTAATGTAAACATGCGTGTTTGTTAGATTCAAGTACACTAGATCGCTTTTATTTGTGGGGTGTTTGTGTTCGGGATTGAACATCAAATTTACAGATATGATTATAAGTGGGGGGTTAATTCAGAAGTTACACGTGTTAAATGTAATGTGCGATGTACATATAATTGTGTATTAATCGTGATTTATTTAAACACAAATCGTTATTCCCCTTCAGAATCCCGTTTTGCGTTGCATTTAAATATATGTTTATATAGACTACTGGTTAAAGAGCATATACTACAAAATATATATGTACAAAAAAAGTATTGTTTGGAGTTTAATCAAGACATACGTATTTAAATGACTTGCCATGAGTATTTTTAACCAGGTTTTCCGAAGGAAAAAAACTGGTTNAAAATATCTGAACATTTATATCAAACGGAAATCATATCAATATTAGTTTATCGACAACGATGGTGCGAAATTTCATCTGTATTCCATGGGATTACAAGAATCAAATACAATTAAGTGTGAGCATAGTACTATTACAGTGATTTCAATAACCTCTCAGTGTATGCCAATATTATTTATTGCATGTGCGTGGTTTTTCGCTTGTTGAACTCAAGTTTGTATGAGACCTTGGCTGATCGTAATCAGCATGTAAACATACCATGCTTGAAATTATAATCACAATTAAAGGAACTGTGTAACTACATTTGGATTAAATGTCGATGTACATGCATATTGTAGTATAAGTATGCATGTGTTTTTTTGTAAAGTCTGTTTTAAAAAATATGTTAACACTCAAAATCAAGCGAAGTTAAACAAACGCTGGGGTAAGGCTCGTGAATAAAATAAAGGACATGATATTGGGCACAGGTACAATTTTGAGTTACAGTGGACCTAGATACATATGTATTTACTAGATCTTTTAGACATTTATTTTAATCTCATAAGTTAACATGCATAGAATATATCACAATTAATTAATAATGAACCATCATCACTATTATCATTTTTACAATCGATGTATTTATAAGCACGTCTTTGGCACTACACAACAACAGAACATTTAGTTTCAATGAAGTTAAAACATCGCGTTTAGTCGTGGTGTTTTCATCTTCAGAAACGTACTAGAACCACGATTGGAAATGGGGCAATACGGTGGAGTGTAGGGCTTGTCGGGGAAAGAATTGTAATATGTTTGTGTGAGAGTATATACGATATATGATTATGATTCTTTAAATAATATAAAATAAAAACCTAAACAATTTAGCCGGGACCCTGTCCTAAAAATAAAGAATCGTAAAATAAGCAGCTATGACAGCTCTTCTTGTTGATTTAATATGCGTCATGATGCAGAGTTAATAGTATGTTTTGTACATTTAAATGTTTTTAACCGACCAGTTCTCAGTTGCACATAGATAATCCAATCGTTGAATTACTTATAATAACATGACTGGGCTATCAGTTATTGCAGAAATGAGACGTTAATGTCCTGTTCAAACTTCACCTGAGAGTGACGTAAGTTGGAATAATAATATGTAAACAATTTCGAGTATTGTTCAACATATTATTTATCCAAACGTTCTCCCTCTGTTTGACCAATAATCAGTGTCGGAGATCTATTATATTAGCATATTGGCAATTTATATGAGGACTGGCCCATTTGTCAAAGGCAATGCAAACATGTGATTTTATTAATAGTACAGATGAACGCGTGGGTTTGTGGATTGTTTCTATGTGTTCGGAATTTAAGATCAATTTGTCGGATATGAGTATACGTGTTGTTGTTTTTTTTTCAATCAAAGGCAACACGCTGCAAATGTAATGTGAGATGTAAATATAGTTTACTACTCGAATATTGATTTGAACATAAATCGTTTGTCATCTTCGGAATATTGTTTTAATTGCATGATGGTTAACATATAGGTAAGTACCTGTAGGCTAATGACTATGATAAACGTAAGTACGTTCCTTACAAGTGCGCCAAATTGTCCGAGAAATGATTGAGAGATTAAGCTTACTTTTATATTTGAAAATTTGTATCATGTTTACAAATCTAATTTTTAGGATAAAATTGAACTTTATCACATATGCGAGGGTTTAGTCGAACTTGATGAACGTTGCCTCTTCCTTGATAAAAACTGGATAAAAAGAGATATTTCAATTTTTTGAAACTTGTCTGACTGTGATAATGTTTTACCAATATGTATTGCCTTTATTTTACAATCCTGATGCAAGTCCGGGTGGCGTCTAATCAAAAGTCAAAGCACGACTCGATACTTAAACATTGATAATGGTTGCATCAAACGGACATTGTATTGAGATGTTCCGGATACAGACAAGCTAAATTTAAAGCTGACTGAAATGTTTTCATTATATAGAATAGCGTTTTACCGCGAGTATTTTAATCGATAAAAGTTAGGATCAATGAACAAGACCATTGCGTTTGGGGATTTGATAACTGTTCTGTAGTAATTACATCACTATGTGGCCTTGATAAAAAATGCGCCACTGAATTGCATTGATCTCAGGTTAGCTGATATAGTAATTACAGTGTGCACTTAATGACACCTGTGCAACTTATTATAGTTATTTATGCAAATAATTTATTCAAGTTGATAATTTTATACAATGTCGTAACTTCAGACACGTCATATTCGCAAGCGTCACAAATCTGTAGCAAACATCATTTGTAAAATAATATTTAAGTTGACGATATGATAAGGAATTAACGAACTATATGTGATAAAAACAGGTGAACATAGATGCTGGTGTTCTTTTTTATTTTTGCTAAAATAAGTTTTTGCAGACATAAAAAAGAAAGTGTCACCAATCCATGATGATTTCCATTTAAACAGTATTACTGTTATCAAATTTCAAGTAATAGATCTTACAACATATTAAAAATTTAGAAACGGCTGAAAAACAGAAACAAAATATACATATTTACCGGTTGTGCAGTTACTTACTTAAGGCAATACGTTTCTACGAAAAAACTCAAGTTTTGGGATGTGAGGTGTTATTTTCTGACGTATTCTGGTGTTCTGGTACAAGTGATTATTGTTTATAAGTCATCATTTAAAATAAACTGAATTTTACAAAACTGACCCAAATATATCCCACGTGATCGCTTTATATAAACTATAAAATTAAGATATGGTAATTTGGTCGCTCCTTATCACAATTGAGTGTATACCGATCAAAGAGATAAAAGCAGCTTAAAATGCATTCAGATACATTCAGGTTACGCTGTTGAGCAAACGTAAAATAAATATGTAATTAGTCTAGAAAGGATTAGACAAGTTTATGTATTAATATTGGCATATTGAACTAACTTCCAGAACATACAGAAACTTATTAAGATAAATTATATTTAGCGCAGTTATCTGGCGTTATTTTCACTTTGTTTCGGAGAACAATGCAATCCACTTAGTAAAAGCCCCCATAAGAGAATTTGGTCTTGTTCCAAGCATATCCAGTTTTCTTTTGAGTATTTAGTAATGAGCTATTTTTTATGCCCGGTTAATGGCAAAAATTATAATAAAACGTATATGCATTTAACAGATTTCCGCTAAACAAATATATTCCAAGTCCGTTATAATACGAGTTCGACCATACGAGAGAGGTATTGCCATGTTTTAGTTAAGACGGAATGTTGTTGGTTAAACAAGACGGCATTATGGTCCACTCATACATATACATGCAACTGAAGAAAGGACATATGTAAATTGTTTTAATAATTAAAGCTGAACTGTTCTATTCACTACTACATGTATAGAATATTGTATAGTATCATCGATTCTAATATTTCCAATATCATTTTTCATATACATAAATTGTATTTATGTATTTATATCAACTGTGAGAGACTGTACACGCAACAAGAGCAGCACGTTTGTAAATCCAACTCTTTAAAAAATATCTGAACATTTATATCAAACGGAAATCATATCAATATTAGTTTATCGACAACGATGGTGCGAAATTTCATCTGTATTCCATGGGATTACAAGAATCAAATACAATTAAGTGTGAGCATAGTACTATTACAGTGATTTCAATAACCTCTCAGTGTATGCCAATATTATTTATTGCATGTGCGTGGTTTTTCGCTTGTTGAACTCAAGTTTGTATGAGACCTTGGCTGATCGTAATCAGCATGTAAACATACCATGCTTGAAATTATAATCACAATTAAAGGAACTGTGTAACTACATTTGGATTAAATGTCGATGTACATGCATATTGTAGTATAAGTATGCATGTGTTTTTTTGTAAAGTCTGTTTTAAAAAATATGTTAACACTCAAAATCAAGCGAAGTTAAACAAACGCTGGGGTAAGGCTCGTGAATAAAATAAAGGACATGATATTGGGCACAGGTACAATTTTGAGTTACAGTGGACCTAGATACATATGTATTTACTAGATCTTTTAGACATTTATTTTAATCTCATAAGTTAACATGCATAGAATATATCACAATTAATTAATAATGAACCATCATCACTATTATCATTTTTACAATCGATGTATTTATAAGCACGTCTTTGGCACTACACAACAACAGAACATTTAGTTTCAATGAAGTTAAAACATCGCGTTTAGTCGTGGTGTTTTCATCTTCAGAAACGTACTAGAACCACGATTGGAAATGGGGCAATACGGTGGAGTGTAGGGCTTGTCGGGGAAAGAATTGTAATATGTTTGTGTGAGAGTATATACGATATATGATTATGATTCTTTAAATAATATAAAATAAAAACCTAAACAATTTAGCCGGGACCCTGTCCTAAAAATAAAGAATCGTAAAATAAGCAGCTATGACAGCTCTTCTTGTTGATTTAATATGCGTCATGATGCAGAGTTAATAGTATGTTTTGTACATTTAAATGTTTTTAACCGACCAGTTCTCAGTTGCACATAGATAATCCAATCGTTGAATTACTTATAATAACATGACTGGGCTATCAGTTATTGCAGAAATGAGACGTTAATGTCCTGTTCAAACTTCACCTGAGAGTGACGTAAGTTGGAATAATAATATGTAAACAATTTCGAGTATTGTTCAACATATTATTTATCCAAACGTTCTCCCTCTGTTTGACCAATAATCAGTGTCGGAGATCTATTATATTAGCATATTGGCAATTTATATGAGGACTGGCCCATTTGTCAAAGGCAATGCAAACATGTGATTTTATTAATAGTACAGATGAACGCGTGGGTTTGTGGATTGTTTCTATGTGTTCGGAATTTAAGATCAATTTGTCGGATATGAGTATACGTGTTGTTGTTTTTTTTTCAATCAAAGGCAACACGCTGCAAATGTAATGTGAGATGTAAATATAGTTTACTACTCGAATATTGATTTGAACATAAATCGTTTGTCATCTTCGGAATATTGTTTTAATTGCATGATGGTTAACATATAGGTAAGTACCTGTAGGCTAATGACTATGATAAACGTAAGTACGTTCCTTACAAGTGCGCCAAATTGTCCGAGAAATGATTGAGAGATTAAGCTTACTTTTATATTTGAAAATTTGTATCATGTTTACAAATCTAATTTTTAGGATAAAATTGAACTTTATCACATATGCGAGGGTTTAGTCGAACTTGATGAACGTTGCCTCTTCCTTGATAAAAACTGGATAAAAAGAGATATTTCAATTTTTTGAAACTTGTCTGACTGTGATAATGTTTTACCAATATGTATTGCCTTTATTTTACAATCCTGATGCAAGTCCGGGTGGCGTCTAATCAAAAGTCAAAGCACGACTCGATACTTAAACATTGATAATGGTTGCATCAAACGGACATTGTATTGAGATGTTCCGGATACAGACAAGCTAAATTTAAAGCTGACTGAAATGTTTTCATTATATAGAATAGCGTTTTACCGCGAGTATTTTAATCGATAAAAGTTAGGATCAATGAACAAGACCATTGCGTTTGGGGATTTGATAACTGTTCTGTAGTAATTACATCACTATGTGGCCTTGATAAAAAATGCGCCACTGAATTGCATTGATCTCAGGTTAGCTGATATAGTAATTACAGTGTGCACTTAATGACACCTGTGCAACTTATTATAGTTATTTATGCAAATAATTTATTCAAGTTGATAATTTTATACAATGTCGTAACTTCAGACACGTCATATTCGCAAGCGTCACAAATCTGTAGCAAACATCATTTGTAAAATAATATTTAAGTTGACGATATGATAAGGAATTAACGAACTATATGTGATAAAAACAGGTGAACATAGATGCTGGTGTTCTTTTTTATTTTTGCTAAAATAAGTTTTTGCAGACATAAAAAAGAAAGTGTCACCAATCCATGATGATTTCCATTTAAACAGTATTACTGTTATCAAATTTCAAGTAATAGATCTTACAACATATTAAAAATTTAGAAACGGCTGAAAAACAGAAACAAAATATACATATTTACCGGTTGTGCAGTTACTTACTTAAGGCAATACGTTTCTACGAAAAAACTCAAGTTTTGGGATGTGAGGTGTTATTTTCTGACGTATTCTGGTGTTCTGGTACAAGTGATTATTGTTTATAAGTCATCATTTAAAATAAACTGAATTTTACAAAACTGACCCAAATATATCCCACGTGATCGCTTTATATAAACTATAAAATTAAGATATGGTAATTTGGTCGCTCCTTATCACAATTGAGTGTATACCGATCAAAGAGATAAAAGCAGCTTAAAATGCATTCAGATACATTCAGGTTACGCTGTTGAGCAAACGTAAAATAAATATGTAATTAGTCTAGAAAGGATTAGACAAGTTTATGTATTAATATTGGCATATTGAACTAACTTCCAGAACATACAGAAACTTATTAAGATAAATTATATTTAGCGCAGTTATCTGGCGTTATTTTCACTTTGTTTCGGAGAACAATGCAATCCACTTAGTAAAAGCCCCCATAAGAGAATTTGGTCTTGTTCCAAGCATATCCAGTTTTCTTTTGAGTATTTAGTAATGAGCTATTTTTTATGCCCGGTTAATGGCAAAAATTATAATAAAACGTATATGCATTTAACAGATTTCCGCTAAACAAATATATTCCAAGTCCGTTATAATACGAGTTCGACCATACGAGAGAGGTATTGCCATGTTTTAGTTAAGACGGAATGTTGTTGGTTAAACAAGACGGCATTATGGTCCACTCATACATATACATGCAACTGAAGAAAGGACATATGTAAATTGTTTTAATAATTAAAGCTGAACTGTTCTATTCACTACTACATGTATAGAATATTGTATAGTATCATCGATTCTAATATTTCCAATATCATTTTTCATATACATAAATTGTATTTATGTATTTATATCAACTGTGAGAGACTGTACACGCAACAAGAGCAGCACGTTTGTAAATCCAACTCTTTAAAAAATATCTGAACATTTATATCAAACGGAAATCATATCAATATTAGTTTATCGACAACGATGGTGCGAAATTTCATCTGTATTCCATGGGATTACAAGAATCAAATACAATTAAGTGTGAGCATAGTACTATTACAGTGATTTCAATAACCTCTCAGTGTATGCCAATATTATTTATTGCATGTGCGTGGTTTTTCGCTTGTTGAACTCAAGTTTGTATGAGACCTTGGCTGATCGTAATCAGCATGTAAACATACCATGCTTGAAATTATAATCACAATTAAAGGAACTGTGTAACTACATTTGGATTAAATGTCGATGTACATGCATATTGTAGTATAAGTATGCATGTGTTTTTTTGTAAAGTCTGTTTTAAAAAATATGTTAACACTCAAAATCAAGCGAAGTTAAACAAACGCTGGGGTAAGGCTCGTGAATAAAATAAAGGACATGATATTGGGCACAGGTACAATTTTGAGTTACAGTGGACCTAGATACATATGTATTTACTAGATCTTTTAGACATTTATTTTAATCTCATAAGTTAACATGCATAGAATATATCACAATTAATTAATAATGAACCATCATCACTATTATCATTTTTACAATCGATGTATTTATAAGCACGTCTTTGGCACTACACAACAACAGAACATTTAGTTTCAATGAAGTTAAAACATCGCGTTTAGTCGTGGTGTTTTCATCTTCAGAAACGTACTAGAACCACGATTGGAAATGGGGCAATACGGTGGAGTGTAGGGCTTGTCGGGGAAAGAATTGTAATATGTTTGTGTGAGAGTATATACGATATATGATTATGATTCTTTAAATAATATAAAATAAAAACCTAAACAATTTAGCCGGGACCCTGTCCTAAAAATAAAGAATCGTAAAATAAGCAGCTATGACAGCTCTTCTTGTTGATTTAATATGCGTCATGATGCAGAGTTAATAGTATGTTTTGTACATTTAAATGTTTTTAACCGACCAGTTCTCAGTTGCACATAGATAATCCAATCGTTGAATTACTTATAATAACATGACTGGGCTATCAGTTATTGCAGAAATGAGACGTTAATGTCCTGTTCAAACTTCACCTGAGAGTGACGTAAGTTGGAATAATAATATGTAAACAATTTCGAGTATTGTTCAACATATTATTTATCCAAACGTTCTCCCTCTGTTTGACCAATAATCAGTGTCGGAGATCTATAATATTAGCATATTGGCAATTTATATGAGGACTGGCCCATTTGTCAAAGGCAATGCAAACATGTGATTTTATTAATAGTACAGATGAACGCGTGGGTTTGTGGATTGTTTCTATGTGTTCGGAATTTAAGATCAATTTGTCGGATATGAGTATACGTGTTGTTGTTTTTTTTTCAATCAAAGGCAACACGCTGCAAATGTAATGTGAGATGTAAATATAGTTTACTACTCGAATATTGATTTGAACATAAATCGTTTGTCATCTTCGGAATATTGTTTTAATTGCATGATGGTTAACATATAGGTAAGTACCTGTAGGCTAATGACTATGATAAACGTAAGTACGTTCCTTACAAGTGCGCCAAATTGTCCGAGAAATGATTGAGAGATTAAGCTTACTTTTATATTTGGAAATTTGTATCATGTTTACAAATCTAATTTTTAGGATAAAATTGAACTTTATCACATATGCGAGGGTTTAGGTTAATGTCACTGTCACCTTAGTATAGTTTGGTCTAAAAATCATTTCTTTGAAAATTGATCTGATTAGGGGGCAAAGCGTCCGTATATTTTATCTTTCATGTCAATACCTTCATATTAATGGGACATCACATTAGACACACCTAACAGCAGAAATAATGTGTACTTAACATGATGCCAATATATGGTAAATTGTAAAAATTGTAATTCACAGATATATTTCCGGAAAAGCATATAATACATATCAACGATCCTGCGAAACGTCTAAATGTTATAAGGAACCATAGTACCATGCATTCAAACAAATCATGTTCGCTCTTTTCAAGCATACATTTAACAGTATTATATTATTGAAATTGTGTAGAAAAATATATTCACTAACAAACAATATTTTATTAATGCATGATTCCAGTGGGACTCCATATCACGCTTACAAAAATAGCCTTCATTTTTATTTCCCATTCAAATGTCCAGTTTTATACGATTAATAATCAATACACACATTTATATAGAGAGAACACGTGTTAAAATATGCTTTACACAGGATTGTAATCAAATACATGCGTTACATTAATTACACGTCATTGTAATTATACTTATGGAACTGTTAGTAAAATAAGTGAAATGAACGTTACAAACTTGTATTTTTGTTATGGGCTATAAACCCCATTCGTTTCGTTATGGCGAAACACAAAATGTAAATTATTACTTTAAGAAAGTACCTATAGATTAAACGTCTCTGCCAACATATGTTAAGGGAATGATTCTACTGCAAAATATATCATTTACCACATCTACTGATACAGATTTCTAATGTTGAACATTATCATATTTTGTTTCTCATGTTTTGTTAGATTTATTCACAATCAGACACACATAGCAAACGTGAAAAAAAAACAGTATTATATTATTATATTAAGTATAATTCATTCAACGTAAAATAGTATCTAAAATATTTATATATTACTGTAATTGGTTTATTATATATTGTATATTACATTACGATTTAATAATACGATAATAAGTATTGTCCCCCAGTTTTACCATTAACGCTTTTTTGAACGTATACATAATCATCCACGCTATGTGGAAAAATTTGAATTGTCATTTGATTCGCATTAACAATTTATTGAAAGAATAATTTCAGGGTTGACATGTGAATGACCGATCGAAATGTTATCGGATCCCACGATAAACATTTTAACAACATGTCTTTTATTGTTTGCACAATATGAGTTTATGCGTATATTAAGTGTCTGGCCAAACAGTTGTAAAGATAATATGTAAACAAGTCAGGTTTATTGCATAAGTTTAAAAAGGTCAAAAGACTGACTTCATCTTGGAATTTAGTAAACTGACCATGTGGGACTTTGATGCTTTTCATATTAATAGTATACATACATGAATGCACCGGACTTCTTAATTTTCGTAACAGAGTCATTCAAAATTCCCAGGACGATGCATTTTAGCTTTGAACTTACTTCCAAGGATATTGTAACAAGTGGTAATTCTTGTTCGCTTTTAGTTTTCAAACCACTAAATGTCCAAACATATTAAAATCTTTGTATGTCATTTGATTATATAATTTAAAAAATAGTAAGTTTATATATAAATTTTATATTTTGGTTCGTAACTCGAATTGTGCTATGCCATTGGCCGTGCTTTTGATTGTAACAAGATGGCAAGTGAATTCATAACAAGAATAAATTGTATTGTAAATATATACTGTGTTATTACGTTCTCCATGTTTGTGTTTCTTTACAGTTGGAAACAGTTGAGACCAATAACACTACGTAACTTCCATTGATTTACACATTTATTTCGGATTTAGTTTTGAGTAATTTTCTATTTTCGTTCACTTATTTAAATTGTGCTTGTCTACTCGTCATTCTTGTGTCATCTGTGTCAATTTTAGTTTGTTTTAATGTATTGCTGCACACACATGGAGTGACTTAGTGAATCATATAAACTATTTCTTTTTCTCGAGAAGAACATCGTTGTTACTTATTCAAATTATTTTGGGAATGTGGTAAACATTCACCTATCTCTATTTACAGATTTGGTTTGAACTATTTTAGTCACGTGTGATATCCCGATAAAGTGTTATTCATATAGGTAATTTCCATAATTATTTCATTAAAAACAAAGCTAAGGTAAGTGCAAGTTAATGATGTTTTGTAAATGAATTGAATTTTAACTTGATTTTCAAGTGGCTTCGATTTTCACATAACTAAATTTATAACATTGAATACCTTCAAAGCGTTGACGCGGGGTGAAATGGGCGATATAATAAATAACATTTGTATTTACTGTGAACTCGAACTGTGGCAATTGCAGCATAACAAGTTTCGACAAAATAAAAGTGATACGTACGATGAATTAGGGTCAAATTGTTATTGGTTAGTATGTGCTTTAAAAGAATAAATTTACCCCAAGCTATAACTATTTGTGTTTCGCTTATTTTATTGACGTTCAGTATTTCTTAAATTCCCTCTTTAAGCGGCATTCAGACAATATACAGGCATTTCAATACTCTATATGACCATGGCTCACACATATATTTATCTAGTAACTATGATTCTATATTACATTTGATGACTTTTCCATTAACAAAACGTAAAAATCGATAATTTATTTTTGATACCCATTAAGCGATATTGTAAAGACATCTAGAGCAGCACGTTTGTAAATACGATGCTTCAAAATGACTTTACGAATAGAAATGAGCGTGGCTCAAATAAAAATAGCAGCGCTAAAGTAAAATAATCTAAGACATATTGTTCTGTCGAAAGCGGTGGTATGTAATTTCAGCTGTGTTCCTTAAGTGTCAGCACAATTAATCTACAGTGAGTTTTTAATTGATAATATTATCGTTCGCCAACATCATTTATTGTTCTTTGTTTGTTGAAGTGTGTCGCCTTTAATACTTAACGCACTCTTGATTTATGACATAACACCACTACTCGTAGTCGGGTAAAGAGACCATATTTTATATTGTTATTATAACTAAAGGAACGCTGTAAAGTTCTATGTAGCTGGTTTTAGGTGTACATTTCGATGCCTATTGTGAAATCCTGTTGCTCGGATGAATAGTAAACCATGGAGTAATTGGAATAAATATTCATTTTATTTAAATATGATTTGCAATGTTATGAGGTCAACGTTTATTTACACTTCTCATTTTAGCCAGTTTGAGAACACGGTGCTTTTTTCTTTTCGAAGAGAGAAATCTCAGCTTTAATTAGTTAATGTTTAGCAATGTGATGTATGCGTTGCCCTGTATTACATTAGCAATTTTCCATTAACCATAAACATTATAAAGAACTGATCGCCAGAGGAATTTCTCTCCTGACCATGGTTCTTGCGTTTAATAAAAAAAACTATAATTGATCACGACTTTGTGTTTGTTTTTTGTAGAAAAATTGAATATGTGCACATTTGCTCAGTGGAATGCAATTCATAAACGTTCGTTAAATTATTTTAATATCATGTTTAGTCCATGTATTGCGATGTGTTAAATAATATAGAGTGTGGTTATCGACACAAAGGAATTGTATCTTTATAATATCACGTGACAATAAATCGCGGGTTTATTTATCCCTACACCGTCCCTACTTGATAAATAGGCCCTTAAAACGTGATATATCATGTTTCCATGTACTTACACGTTATCCCATTATTTTTGCCGGTGGTAACGACCATTAACGTCCCAAAACAAAGTGTATAATCCCTATCGAACTTTTGCTCTTAACATATGCATTGAATTGGTTTCTCCGGACTAGGATAATAAGTCTTATTCAATTCTGTGTCATGGTGCGGAGGAAACTCTTTGGTATATTCACTTGTTTAAACCGATCCGTTATATTATCACCATAACCAGTTGGACAGTTTAAACGTTAACTATGAGCACTGGGCTAGTGCTTTGATACATCTGACGATATTGCAAATTTAAGCCATCAGCCGAGTGCGACATAAGGTGTCCTAGTAATAAGTAAACAATTTGGAGTATTTTTCAATATATGATCTATCATATAGTCCTCCCTTTGTTAGACTTCTAATCATTATTGGAAATATATCAGCATACCAGCTATAAGAGGACTGACCGTATATCAGAGGTAAACACAGTGTTCGTGAGTGTACATCTTAGATTAGAGTACAATAGAGTGTTGGGATCTTTGAAGTAATTATGCGGGTATGGTTTTAAGATTTAGTTAAAGGATATACTTGTATAGTGACTTGTGATGTTTGGAGCCGATTTTGATTTAGCTGTTGAAATTGTAAGTGTATGTTCTAAATAATTACAGTAATTCTGGATTTAAATGTGGTTACATATTCATTAAGAAGAGCAAAGGTATCTAAACTGTGTAATTGTTTCAGTTGTAATGGTATTTGATTATTGAACTTGTTTACGCACATCTTGATGCAATATCGTACTTTAATTGTCAAGTTTTAATGGTTAATGAACATACAACATACCCGTATTTGGTAGTATTAGTTGCGCGTTATTTCAAACGAAATTCTTAAATGTATTTGCATAGAAACACTTTTTTAATTAAAGGAAATCAAGAGAGTATAATGACGAAACATATTTGGTACATTCATTGCAAGCATATAAATTGTGTGTGGGACGGGTTTTATTAAACAACTATTCAGTTAAACACTCACAAAACATGATCAGCTCAACAAACAGTACACGTGTGCTGCGAATGTGAGATAAGCGTAAGTCATGATTCTAGTCAAAAGATATACAATACATGGTGCCGGGATGGAGAAAGTTTATCACGTGTGGCTTAGAAAAAGGATTTGTTTTCTCCTTCCCGGCACCTACCGCGTATTCTATTTATCCAGTTTCTTCTTAATTGCATTTTGAAAGCACTTTACATAGTTACAAGAGTTTATTTCAATGTGTGACAAGTCTCTGACCTAAAAATGCTTGCATTTATGCATGCTGCCGAAAAAATAATCCGATTATTATTTCCATCCTTTCTAGTTATCGTTAACTCAACGTGACAATAAAAACGATGTAAACATGTTTGTTTATTGTTTCCGTCTTAATTGAAATGTTGACACTGCACTCGCGACATATCTTATCGGTTCTCTTTGATCAAAGATATATACATGTGCTTGCTTACTTCAAGCGAAATGGAAAGCAAAAAGCTTCTTTGATTATGTTCAATGTCATTTGTAGATTAAAAAATCATTTTTAGAATCGGCTAAACATTAAATTACAGTCGCATCATTTTTATTTTTTAGAAACACTGTGCAAGCAAAGTGGTTCGCATTTAATATATGTCATTATGTATTCCGGAGCGTTTAAATACATTTCGAACTTAATGAACATTACCTCTTCCTAGATAAAACCAGAATACAATAGATTTGTCGATGTATTCCAACTTGTCTGACTGTGATAATGTTTAATCAATACGGATTGACTTTATTTTACATTCCTGATGCAAGTCCGGGTAGAGTCCAATCGAAATTAAAAGCATATATACATAACAGCGTTTTACCGCGCGTATTTTAATCGATAAAAGGATCAATTGACAAGACATGCAATTGTTTGGAATTTGATAACTGTTTTGAAGTAATGACTTTACTATGTGGCCTTGATAAAAAAAATGCGCGTCTGAGGGGTATTGATTTCAGATTAGCTGTTATGGTTATGACAGTATGTAATTAAAAATGAAACCTGGGCAAATCTCTAGTTTTCTGATATGGTAATGACATTATGCATTTAATGAAACCTGTGCAACTAATTAAAGTTATTTATGCAAATAATTTATTGAGGTTTTTAATTTTATGTAATGTCGTTACTTAAGTAACGTCATATTCGCATTCGGCAAAAAGCACTCGCAAAAATCATTTATCAAATAATATTTTAGTTGACAATATGATAAGGAATTTACCAACTATATGTGATAAAAACATGTGAACATAGATGCTGGTGTCTTTTTTTATTTTGCTAATGTCAAAATAATTACCAATTCGCGAAATTATATAATAACTAGTTTGATTATTAGTATCAATTCATAGGGGGAGAACGTCATTATTAATACAAAACAAAAGTTTAGTTTCAGTGAAGGTAAAATATCGATTAAGACGGGGTGTTTCCATTTTCTGATTCGCACGTAAACCACGATTACATATGGGGCATTATGGTAGAGGATTGGAGTGGGCGGGAATAAGGAGGTTTAATGTTAAACGAACATACCCTGACAAACACATGTACGTTATAGGTTTGTGTGAAAGAATCTTAGAT
>VMBQ01012482.1:0-12721 GCA_007657795.1 Dreissena rostriformis | reverse complement strand
ATTATTATTATTATTATTATTATTATTATTATTATTATTATTATTATTATTATTTTTATTATTATTATTATTATTTTTATTATTATTGTGCTCATTGGGATTATTGTTTTTTTTGTGAATGTTGATGATGTTGAAAGCAAAAATTAGGCAATCAGTCTATTTTGCAATACATTTGCCGATTATACAGCTTCCGAGGTTCAATTTAAATTATACGAGTATAATGTATTAATTAATTTCCCAGGAATCCAAGACGTGGACTGGCTGGAAGTGGAAATCGAACTTACACTGGCCTTGGTGTTTTGTCTCGTAGCGCTGATGTTAGTGGCGTGTACCTACAGCGGACTGGTTGAACTCGGTTTGAAAACATCAACTTCACTAGCGTCTGGATCGATAATAATATCCGGTAAGTTTATCGACATGATGTTCATAATATTATAATTTTATGAAGTGCATGACATGCATCGGAAAAGATGTGGCGGATCTGATAATAGTAATATTTTGAAAACATGTTTAACTTTCGATGCTTTATAATAGTTATAACATAGAACACATTGTTAATAGAGGAAGTAACTAAAAGTGTGCACACTTCTTTCAAGTATAGCTAACAGATTATGGTTTTCACACACTGACTGTCTTAAAACAGACTTCTCACATAAAGTTCACAAACTGAACTCACGCTCAAAATCAGGGTTTCCATGACGTCAACAAAATACGCATTTTTTTCTAGGAATAGCCCAAGTTCCTTGACCGTTTCCTCGATAATATATAAGTGCCCAAAACTAGCTTTGCATTAGTATTGTATCATGAACCGTTCAGTCAACAATGTAAGGATCCGTTTACTGGTATCCCGATAAACGTTCGTGTTTAAATATAACGTACATTTTTTTTGTCGGATGACTCTAACATATTGCTTATCGTTATCATTACAGGCATACTCACTTTAATACCAGTGATCAAGTTCTCACGTGACATCAGTAACGTCAAAGATGATGTCGCATCCATAGTCGACGTCACAGGACGTCAACTCGTCACCGTTGGTTTCCCATGGGCGCTTATGCTATCCGCCGTAGGTCTGTTGCTAGCATTTATCTCGGGCGCGATATTTTTGATCGCCGCGTTTCGACCCTACGAGGATTCTATAATGATTTCTCCGCAGGCGTTCCTCGCACCGGCGATTCTGAGTCTAGGCACTTTTCCCGCTCACATATCGGTTCAGGATCGCTTAGGACATTTACCGCCGTCGGAGCTGAAACCTCGCGCCGACAGCTTCCTGATTCCGCCGTCAATCGGCGGCCATGATGACGCGCCGTTCAGTTTCCAGAATGGTCGTCTGCTACGGCAAGAAACGACATTTGATTTTTCTCCACCATCATTTGCGTTCATTGCCGCCGAAAATAGTCCAACCGGTAGTTCGATAGAGATTAACTCCCGACCGCCGTCGCGTGGGCGATTAAGTTGCAGTAGTGACGTCATCACAGCGACAAATATACCTGTCATAACCGTTGATCAACATAGCGAGTCTACGTCAATCACTGACGCAGAAAGCAAACCCAAAGCGCCTGAAATAACTACACCTGAAACTGAACAAAACAAAAATGAGGATGCTGGTAAGATTAAGGGTACAGATGGCTCTGTCACGATCACTAACAATATGATCGGAACAACTGACAAAAACAAACATACGGCAACAGGTGTAATACAAGATTTCAAATCATCTTCGAAGCCGTCATCCTTTGCATTCCGAGATGAACCTAATATACGCAAAAAGACAACCAAACAGACAGCTGTGCACCCCGTTGAAAATGTTCCAAAAGGAAACAAGCGTTTGGATGAGGAAAATGAAAAACATGTAACGGCAAAAGGCTCGATGGACATTAAAGAGGAACCAATGAAAAGGTCGGCAATTACCAGTAGTACTGATAAACAGGCAAAATTGAGAAACGCTCCACAAACCTTAACAAAAAACATCGTTCAAAGATACAGTCTCCGTACAAAAGTACGTGATGGTCAAGGTCGTGTAGGACAGGCCGTTATTGACAATAAAAAGACACTGCAAAAAGCGGTAAAGCCGGAGATAAAGCTTGACACAAACCAACTTAACACAGACAGTGCAGACAAACAGTCAACTGTGTCCAGGGTTCAAGTTGTTACGTTAACGAGCTGTGGTTGTGCACAAGGAAAGACAAATGTGCAGGAGATATCAAAGTTGTAAACAAGTTATATATTCAAAGAAAATCAACGTATATAGATTTAATTATACGCTTTTACAGATGTATAAACATTGTATAATTTCGACAAAACATGTATGTTTTTTACTCTTTTTCTTACATATTAAACAAGTTATTTTTAATGTATTCCTTAACTCTAACCAACGTTCAATCAACTATGTTTACATACTTATAGATTATCAATTTGTTTCACCTAAACACGTGAAAGAAGGAAAGAATGAAATTTAAACACAAAAACGACTGTTATATTCAGACCAATGCTAATAAAAACTGTGAGACTTTTATTTTTTAATTTAATGTTTTCGTTTTTATATTGCTGATTTGCATATCATTTTAGTATATTTTTACATTAATATAGTATCTGTCTTTCAGAGTTTAACTAACGATTTTTATGTTGTCCTTTTATCAAATCATAAAACTTTGGTCATTTTGCTCCAAACACATATGATTCAATATCAGGGAGCGTTTTAACACATATTTAAATCACAATCTTTTGTGTCTTTTATGGTCTCGAAATTATGTCCAATCAATCACATTTTGTTACAGTTTAACTTAGAAAGAACGATGTTATATCGTGTCCTGTTTTTGAAGTTATGACATTTGGTTCAATCGGTTTTTAATTATTCACAATTTGTATAAAGCCCAAAAAACGAAATATTGAAATGTAAATGAATTTACAGTGTTGCACATTATTAAGCTTTTTGTTTTAAAAATAAATTCGTATCTAGATGGTAAAATATCCATCCATGATAAAATACAAACGAGTTCTGTTCACGTGAATACTTTAAAAATGAAGGCTAATTCATATACGACGAAAAACGACCTACATGTATAAGGTTCGCATTTTGATCAATATTATTCTGTGATGCGATTAGAGATTCCGTAAAATTTGAATGTGTTTGTAAATTATCTCGAATAAAAGCATCTCTCGGACGTTCATTTGTACACAATCGTTAAGCGGATCGAGGCCAAACGGTTGGTCACCATGAACTACTGGTACTGCATAATGCACAGCATAGCCGAATGCTCGTACAAGTAAATTGATTTAAAATTTAATTGGAAAGTCGAAACATTTCATTTCATCGGTGCAATAAATATCTAAATAACTCGGATGGCCATTTCTAAATCATCTTCTTGAACTTTTGTTACGTTTTTTTTTTTGCATCTTTTGGTTTGCACCTCAATCGCAAAAAAGACGAATACGAATTATCACTTTTGAAGTCCGTTAGTTAGTCGACAAATGAGATATTCAAATTATAAGCGGAATAAAATATCAATACGGTTGTGACTTTACGAAGCAAGATCAAGCAGACATATCTGTCTGGTAGGTATTGCGTGCACGTGTATTTTTAAGCACGAACTTAAAGAAATTTAACACACGATTCATTTTTTCCGCTTTTTCTTTGCATTTTTTCGATTGATTTGCACCGTAACTGAAGAACATGACAAAGCTGAAAAATCAATTTTGGAGTTCATCGACAAGTCGACGTAACATACTCCAAAAACAAATTATTTATACTATAATGGAATAACGAAATCAACAGCGAAGACATTCAAACACACGACTTCAAACGTCGATCAGTGAATTATTAAATAACATGTTTTCATATTTTTTGCGTTGGCTTATATTATGTAATCAAACAACGACGACTTGTCAAGGAGTTTAGTTCAGACTTAAATACCACGAAGGCTCCGGAAGAAAAATGAGCGTCTTAGTCCTAATAAAGAATTGAGGCTCAGGTCAATATTTGACGATTCTTTTAATTCAAACATGTACACGGGAAGTCAGTTTCTATTTTGTCTAGGGACATGACATTTATATACATATTTAATCGCATGTGGTATTCATTACCACGACAGGCAACACATCCAAAAAGAAGATTGGTAAACGCTTATCACTGTAGAATCAGGAGGCGAGTAAATAAACTGCTAAAACAAATTGTTTTGTTGCCGCAAGCATTAATTAGTCTACATGACCATTGCAGAATATGCGCCAAAGCTGAACAATCCAATTCAAAGCTGGTTCAAGTAAATGTATATGTCACCGATATAGAAGTAGAATACAAAATCAACGGCGTATTAATATGTTAGTTGGAAAAATACGGCATCACAATAGAAGATATATTGGTCCTTTCTGTAGCGCTTACAATGTATACATGATCACGAACTTCTGGAGTTATACCATAATAAAGTTTTAAACGGTTTTATCGAAAACATTGTCAGCGAATTTCATGGTGACATATTTTCGTTGATGTAGGAATACCGGAATAATAAACATCCACAAACATTATGAGAATAAGACATTCATGTTATAAATCGCTGGTCGTGTATTAAAGGCAACTTACCAATTACATGACAATAAAAAAAATCATTTACAATGGGAAAACGTGGAGTGATTACTATGCAAAGCATTGGGGGGAGTGGTAAAACACCAGCCCTGTCGATAAACTTGTGTAAATCGCCATGAACAAAATCACTTTCATAATAATGCAATTCCAAATCGTGATTTGTAATAATTAAGCAAATAATTCTCACCAAGTGGATTTTATGAACGCAGCATGGCAAATCGTTTTTTTCCTCAAATACTACACTAGTTTATTGAAATCTTGAACGTGATATTGCAATGAAATGTGGAATAAACATTGCTGTATCGCATTCTTTTTTTATCGTTGAACTAATTGCTTGTTATAAACATCATCCAAATTCCGCATAATCCGTAATTTGGTCCAGAGTTAAAACATTGTGAGGATTATTTAAGTCCATGTGAATGTATTACGTAGCATTATCACACGACTGTTTATCATTCATGTCATCAGTTAAAAAACGTCTCTTTTTCTCTATTGTAAGTTCGTGTAACCATATGTCACTTCACAACATAAAATTAATTGCATACGATCATTACAAATAATGTTGTCTAACAATTCATACGACAGTAGAAAATAGTATGACTTTTTATGAGTATAGTAGTTAAATGCCATTGGTAAGATTCGTTCACATACTAAGTATGCCATAAATCTCATTTGAAACATGCATTTAATTGTGTGCATAATAAAACATGCACCCGCGTTTCTAAAGTATGAAGGTCATTTTATTACAAAAACATTGTATCACTTCACTTATATGAAATAAACGCATTTCGAGCAGGAAGATGCGATATTCGCATACACTTTTGTTCAGCGGACCAAATAAGCCATTCAACAGAACCTTACAACGCTGCACCAAGGACGATTCAATAAATTTTGTGAACTGTTGTTTAATCTGCGCTAGCGTTAATCGGTACAGAAAGTGCAGAATTTGCTACGAAGGCGAATAGTCAATTTCAAGACGATTGACAAGTCGATATAGAATATATAATGAAGGTAATACGCTGAGTTAGATTAGCACATAGTTTAATTTGAGCCTCGCTCTGTGAAAAGGGGTTTTAATGCATGTGCGTAAAGTGTCATCCAAGATAAGCATGTGAATTCAGCACAAGCTAATCAGGGACGACACTTTACGCTTGTATTGTATGTTTAGTTTGAAGGAAGACTCTTCTTGAAAACAATCCAGTTAAGGCGTAAAGTGTCGACCCTGACTAGCCTGTGCGGACTGCGCAAGCTAATATGGGACGACACTCAACGCACATACATTTAACCCCCTTATCACAGAGCGAGGTTTATATACATGTTTGTAGGTTATTTCATATTGCAACTAGGTTAAGCATTGAAATTCTGGACGTGACGTTGCAACGAAATTCAGGATAAGAGAAAGATTTTTGTTCATCACTCTCAAACATCTACCTTGGTGTGCATATTATTTTTTGGTCTACTTTGTATTAAGTTTACTGTTTTTGGTCTACTTTCATTACCTTGAACTTTTCAAACTTCAATAGTCATTCTCGATGTGTGTCCCTTTCAAATGCCCTTTCTACATTTTTCAAAACGGTACGACAAAACGTTATAGTTACGATGATTCAAAACGTTATAGTTACAATGATTATTTGTTTTATTATTTAAACCTTTGGATAGATGAGTGCCGTTCAAATGTGTCACGTGGTTAGCTGGTATAGAAACCGGATAGTTTGGGTTGGGCAAGATGCGTGCCAGATATTTGTTGATACATACTATGTGAGTCACAGAAAAATTTCAGACAGTTCAGGTGGCACACAAGTTTGCCATTGAGTTTCTGTGTAAAAGAAGTGCGCCAGACCATTTAGGTGACACACATTGGTACCAGACAGTTGGGTGTAAGAAAAGTATACACGATAGTTTGGAAGACATGTAAGTGTGCTAGATGGCTTGAGTTTCACAAAAGTGTGTACAAAAGTGCCATATAATTCCCGTGTCACAGAAGTGACAATAGCTGGCAGATATGTGCCCAGGTCAATATTTAATGATAAAGGTATTAGTAAGCTACGCCTCACCAAAAACAAACGATTCAATAAACTTTAACTGTTGTTTAATCTCCGCTATCATTGCATGTGCGACGAAGCTGATTATATGCAAGTCAAAATGACAGATATTCAAGGTAATGATAACAATTGTATATATTCTGAACAAGAGGGCCATGATGGTCCTTAAGAGCTCACCTTAGTTTACGGACACCAATTGTTGAAGACATGTTCTGGTGATGTAGTTTTGGATGCCTCTTGACAATGATTCAAACATGGCCTTCATACTGTCAAAATACCCATTCTGGTCCGGTTTTATAAAGACTGAGTAAAAATGTGGCATCTAGAGTGATAACATTATTTTGTAAGATTTGACCTGGTGACTTAATTTGTTAACGCACGTGACGCAGCTTCAAACTTTGCCTACCTATGGTTTAACTAAGCATTCTGATACAATTTCGTGAAGCTTAATAAATGTCATAAATGTTGCCCCTATAGTGATAAGAATTTGAACGGGTGCCCTAGTTTTTAGACGCAAGTGATCCATTTTCCAACTTGGTCTAGATATTGACAAGAATAACATTCTGACCAGTTTTCATCAAGATTGAGTAATACATTTTGCCTCTTGTTTGGCTTTTCTAAGATTTGGCCTAGTGTTTGGACACAGATAACTTAGATTCAAACTCGGACGAGATATTGTAATAATAAAAATTCTGACTATGTTTTGACCAAGTCTGAGTCATAAATCAGGCCTATACAATAGTAAAAATGTTGTTCTAAGATTTAAAATAGTTTTTGAAAAAACCTGACCAAGAGTTGAACTCGGCCAAGATATTGCAAAGATACATATGCTGACTAATTTTCATGAAGATTGAGTAATACGCAATTATGGTCTCTAGAGTCTGACCAGGTGTTTCTTAGATTTTATCCAGTGACTTAGATTTTAGACCAAGATGACCCAGATTCAAACTAAGGTCTTAATATTTTAATATTAAACATTTCAGCAATTTTTCATCAACATTTAGTCATAGACGTGGCCTCTATAGCGGCATTAAGGTTTTTATTAGATAAGACTTGGTTACCTAGTTTTCGGACGCATATGACACATATACGAACTCGTTCTTGATAATCAAGATTCTGACGATTTTTTATAAAGATTTAGTCATAAATGCTGCCTGTTAAGTGTAAGCTAGATAATTCCATACGTATTAACAAAATATTCACGAAGGAATCAGTAAGACTTCTATCCACATCCGAACGAACATAAAAAATACAGGCGTCTCGAAATTATGTAGACCAACCACAATAACGTCTGTACCACACATCAACAAGATTAATCAATCATAGACACACCACATAATTTGCGTGATCAACGTGGAATCCTTTCGATCCATCTACGACCCGCAAGTCACACTTTGACAACAAATGTTCCCATCTATACAGATGCACCAACCGTTCCGCCTTAATGATACATAAATTGACTGCGTCTGAAAGGAACAAGTTTGTCGCGCATTCAGGTCTTTCACGGTCCCGCTGGCAACTATAATGTACGAATGCCTTACATCTTGTATGTGACACGAAGCCATTGAAAGACTCTGAAAAGACGCTGGACAGAGTGTTTTTGTGGTCGCAATTGTCGCATTATGTAAAACACGGTCAAAGCATGTTAATCAGTTACGCGCGATGATTGGATATACAGGTTGACTGAGTACACTAACATCGCTACAGTGAAACCTATATGAAAGATCCTTTTATCATATGCCATACCCTGTTTCCCATGTAATATAACCATTTCATATATTTTTATATTACACATGTATAATATACTTTTTAAGCGTTTTCATTGGCTTAGTTTTCGTTTATTGACCAATCGCATTTTGTTATTTTGCTGAAATGACTTTGCAACGTCAAATGACGTCACGAAATGTAAACAACATTCGGGATTTATCATTATGTTTGCGTAAATATTTATTTAATTTGCTCATTTAAAAGCATGTGATAAAAAAGATCTTACACTCGTTGTCATATCATACCATATTTTATTAAACTCGTCCAGGAAATTCGTTAGTAAGCTCGCCAAAGGCTCGCTTACTAACACAATTCCTGAACTCGTTTAATAAAATATGGTATGATATGACAACTCATGCCAGATCCTATATGTATATGTTACATAAGATTTGAAGATTTAAGGTAAGAAAAGTAGGCCAAACAAATTAATGTAATAAAAAGAAGACCGAAAAAATAAATTGCACAACAAGGTAGAAAATGTGTGAGAGTGTTGACCAAAATCTTTTTCTCTAATTTTGAATTTCGTTGCAACCTCACGTCCAGTATTTCAATAAAATAACATAGTTGCAATATGAAATAATCAAGGAAAAATAATAACTGTGTTTTAATCTGATCACAGAAAAGCCGTTAATATCTTCTATATCGACTCGTTGATAATCTTAAAATTTAGTATTTATCTTCGTAGCATATTCTGCGCTTTTAGTGCATACCAATTAACGCTAGCGCTGACTAAACAAAAGTTCAAACCATTTTTTGAATCGTCTGTGATGCAGCGTTGTAAGGTTCTGTTGAATGACTGATTCAGTCCGCTTAGCAAAAGTGTCTGCGAAAATCACAACTTCTGCTCGTGGTAATCATTGAAATGCGTGTATATTATATGATTTGAAGGCATACATTGTTTTTGTGCGAAAATAAAGTTAAAACTGTAAAAAAAGCGTGTGAATGTTTTAATATAAAAACAGTACAATGAATCATTGAAATATGATTTTCAGGCGTGCATAGTTTGTTAACAACTCCTAACCATGGCATTCAAGCTCTCTGATAATAAAGATTAATACTGTTTTCTATTCAGATCTTTTTTTTTCATTTGAAAACACGTGCATATTTTTTTAATCTTCGTATGTTTTATTTGAACTCAAAATTAATCAATATAGTTGTTTTCTAAGTAATTTATGATCAACTTTCGTATGAATTTTGAGAACATTTTATTTATAATGATCGTATTTAATCAATTTTATATTGTAAATTTGACATATCCTTACACAAAATTACGAAAGAGGTGCAATTTTCCTAATTAAGACTGGATAAACAGTCATGTGAGAATGCTACATAATAAACTCACAGGACCGAACTAATCCTTACTCTGTTTTTACACTAGACTAAATTACGGATTAAGCGGCGTTTAAATGGTGTTTATAACAACCAATTATTTCAACGTTGAGAAACGAATGCGATGCAGCAATGCTAATGGCACATTTCATTGCAATATCACGTACATAATTTCAATAAAGTGGTGTAGTATTAAACGATTTGCCATGCTGCGTAAATAAAATCCGCGTGAGCAGAATAATTTGCTAAATTAGCTCAAATCACACTTTGGATTGCATTATTATGAAAGTGGTTAAAATTCATGGCGATTTACACACTTTTATGCGCAAGAGTAAGTGTTTTAACCCAACTCTCGATGCTTTGCGTATTAACCACTCCATGTTTGTTGGTTAACCCTAATGAAATAATTGTTATGTAGTGAATGTATACTATCGCTCATTGGTCATTCGCCTTAAATACGACTAGCGGATGATAACATGAATGTCTTATCCTGATAATGTTTTTGAAGTTTAATTATTCCGGTTAACATACATAAAAGACTATGTGTCTCCATAAAAATCGCTGACAATGTTTTCGATAAAACCGTTAAAAACTGTATAATTACTCAAGTTCATGGTCATGTGATCATGAATTTTGTGGAAACTCTACAGAAATGACCAATATATTTTCTATTGTCATAATTTTTCAAACAAACATAATTTTAACCAGTTTCATAATAATCTATTTCAAAATCGTGATTTGTAATAATTCTCATCAAGTGATTGTATTTACGCAGCATGACAAATCGTTATTTTTAACTACTTCCTTCTTTATTGAAGTCCTGAACGTGATATTGCAACGAAATGTGGCATACATATTACTGTATCGCATTCGTTTTTCATCGTTGAAATAATTGCTTGTTCTATACACCATTCAAATTCGCATAATCCGTAATATGGTCTAGTGTTAAAACAGAGCAAGGATTATTTCGGTCCATGGGAAATCATAACGCAGCATAATCACATGACTGTTTATCAAGTCCTAGTTTTAAAAAACTTGTTCCACTTTCGTAATTTTGTGAAAGGATATGTCAAATTTATTATATAAAATTGATTTAATGCGATCATTATAAATAAAGTGGTATCAAAATGCATACGAAAGTTGCTCATAACTAACCTTAATTTACGTAGAAAACAACGATATAGCTTAAATTTGAGTTCAAATAAAACATTCGAAGATTTTAAAATATATACAAGTGTTTTCAGAAATAAACAAAGATCTGAATAGAAAACAGTATCACACTTTATGAGTAGATTGCTTGAATGCCATGGTTAGGATTGGTTAACAAACTATGAACGCATTAAATCATATTTCAAACATGCATTTCACTGTTTGTATAATAAAACATTCACCCGCTTTTATTAGAATTACCTTAATTTTCGTACAAAAACAAGGTATGCCTTCAAAGCATATACTATACACGCATTTCAGTGAATAAAGCGCGTAGGAAGTTGTGATATTCGCATACACTTTGTTCAGCGGACCAAATCACTCATTCACCAGAACCTTTCAACGCCAAAGGCGATTCAATACACTGTTTGAACTGTTGTTTAATCTGCGCTAGCTGATGCATATTAACACATAGTTAAATTTACATGTTTGTAGGTTATTTCATANAATAAACAAAATTATTTTGAGTCTGTATCTTAACACTCAGTATTCTTTTACACAAATTTAAATGATTCCTTTCTAACATATACAAGGATGGTATTTCATGTAGGCTCCTCTGTAGCGATATTGCTGTCCTCAGTCAACCTGTGTAT
The DNA here is from genome assembly GCA_007657795.1 of Dreissena rostriformis. Lineage (NCBI taxonomy): Eukaryota > Metazoa > Mollusca > Bivalvia > Myida > Dreissenidae > Dreissena > Dreissena rostriformis. The sequence continues at coordinate 1,205 of VMBQ01012482.1, read as the reverse complement.
CCAATCATCGCGCTTAATTGATTAACATGCTTTTGCCGGGGTTTACATCAGTATGTTTGGTCATGTCAACGAACCAAATATACTAAGTGATCACTGTTCAATTAATTTTGGGATTAATATGTACCGAAAAGAATCGAGTCCGGATGACAATGATTTAAACCGCTGTACTGGTGGTAAAGATTATGTATATAAATGGGACTATCGGAAAAAAAAACTAGTTTTGAAAATAGCATATCATCGGTCCTTGTACGCAATTTGCTGAAACTCATTTGCCGCTCATTATCATGCGCTGGAAATTCAGAGGACATAACCAAATGTATTAGTGAATTTAAACTGTGTATGGATAACGTTATGTCTTCCTTGTTAAAGCGAAATCTTAAAAATGTCGAACCAAGTAAAACATCTGATAAAAAACATACATTACATAATAAATGGTTTTACGAAGAATTTTTTAAAAAAAGGGATACGTTTTATCATATGCTAAATATTTATCGTACAAATATATCGGATGCAAATAGAGTAAATATTGTTACAGCAAGAAGTCAATATAAAATATGTTAACGTAAATGTAGGTATGAATATGATAAAAATAAAACAACCGAATTAACAAATGCTAGCTATAAAAACTCGAAAATGTACTGAAATATGTTGAAGGGCTTTGACTGATTTTAAGATGTACTTTAAAGCTGTTAATGACCCAGAAACACATTTCTTCACACCTGGTGAAGATGTTCTGTATTTAGTGAAAAATACGAGCGCGATGAGCTAACAAGTATGTTTGATGAGCTAAATGTTTGTATTACGATCGATGACATTTTAAAAGGCATTAGACATTTAAAACTAATAGATGTGGCGGGCCAGATGATTTCCTAAATGAATGTTTCATTTATGGAAAGTTGTGTTACTTCCTTTGTTAGAATCATTGTTAAATTAAAAAATTGAAATTGGATATTTTCCAAATGAATGGTCAGAAGGATTGTAGTGCCTCTACATAAAAAGGGTAATGAGAATGATGTTAACAATTAAAGTGGCATAGCACTGAGCACTATAGGTAAATTAATAACACGAATTGTGAATTCACGCTTGTCATATTGGTCCGACAAATATAATGTGTACATTGAGGCACAGTCAGGATTTAGGCCGAAAATGAGCACAGTATACAATATATTTGTGTTGCATGGTCTCATATATTGAATTCAGGTAAA
>VMBQ01012480.1:755-11738 GCA_007657795.1 Dreissena rostriformis | reverse complement strand
TATAAAATGATCAATCTACTTGCGTTATTTATAGTGTGTATATCGTTATGTCACCTATTTTCGCGATGTACTTTCGATTTCACATCGCGAAATTTTATTACCGAATATACTGAAAATATGAACTTTTTTCAAGTAATGTAATAAACCAGTCGTAATATTTTAATCAATATAAACTAATAATTGTAAAAAATACGGTATTTTAGAACTTTTCTTTTTTCGTCATTCGTGGTTTACAGCCCCTTTCGACTTATATATAATATGGTTTACCTAGTTGAAGTTGCGATTTGAAGGTAAAGAAAAATCTACTGCAAAAGTAATTAAACGACAATTACTGATCTTTATTCTAATTACATATAACATGTAGTTCCTGAAAAAAATGCATATTTATAACGAATTAGTTGAGAAGGACAATTATCTGTAATACGTTTTATATGGTAATAGCACACTGATATTCTATTGTTTTTAAAAAATGCACGTAAATGACATATTGAGTAATTCTTTCTCATGTACACAATATGTGTGTCAATTAAGAGAAAATATTTATGTGTTGTCACTATAAGTTTAAACCTATTAATTTTAGCTCGATTGCATCGAAAGCCGTAGGCTTATATAAACGCTCTCGAGTCCGTTTCCTGGGACTATAACCAGTCCTTGGTGTCTTTGAGGGAGATCAAAGGAACGCTCCCAGTGGGGTTCGAACCCATGACCTCCCGATCGCTAGGCGGACACCATATCCACTACGCCACGGCGATCTTGTCACTATTGATTAGCATACTTGTTGTTCGAAAATTATACAAAATGTTGTATATAAATTAATAAACTCGTAGACTCTTTATTAATAAACGTTACGCTTATGCCAATAAACTTGTTTTCTAACCTTTATTCTCAATCAGTTTTATTCGTGCACGTAGATCACTAGGAAAATTATACAGTATTAGTTGTATTTTGTGGGATTAGCCTATGACCAGTTTTATTCCATTCAACATTAATGGTCCATTTTGGTTCATATAATGATCCGGAAATTAATTATCATTATTTATTCTTACCACCAAATAAACATAAATGTATTCTTCGCTTTATGTGCGAAGTTGTTAAGTTACTCTAGTCGATGCTTAACAGATACAAATTAAAAGCGCCAGAAAATGAAATTCCGAATCGGTTATTTATGTTTATTGTAATATTAATCTACTTACTACAATCATGTGTCATGTTGTCTTGGTAACAAATCCCCAAAACTCACAAATATTGACACGATTCGTTCGATTGTCTCCTTTTTAGGTCCATATTCACTTTTTAAGGTCACTATTCGTGATAATCAAGCAGTGAGCTGTGCTTAATTTATTAGATTGTATCAGATATTTGAAAGCGGTGTATATACATGTATCATTAATCAACACTTAAACACTAGGATGCTTACATTAACTTGGCAATAAAACCAGACAATATAGTTATAAGACCTTAACCTTATGGTCGTGCACGATAATGTCTTTTAAATGGTTAGGCGATTTGTTGTTGTTTTTCTGTGATTAATTAATATGTTTACGGTTTTATTTAAAATACACTGTCACAAAGATAGTACAATTTAGAAACTATGGATAACCAAGTTTGAATTTCATTTATATGCTTATCCAAGGGTTATTTTTCTTCATTATAATTATGAATTACGAGAGTTGTATCCATGTGAGCTTTATTCACAGAAAAATACTATTATTAAATTGCTTGATGAAACCACGTGTTTATGGCGATTTATGGCGAGATGTAAATGTAGTCCTCTTCCGGTAGATAGTAATATGTAATCAAATTGCTGAAGGCACGTAATTTGTTCGGTTTTGAAAAACATTGAAAACAACTTAATTTTCAAACCTTGTGCATTGTCTTTACTAGATTAATGTATTACACGTACGTGTATATACTCAATATAAATTGTGGTTTTGTAAAGACGTTTTCTGATTTAATGAAGTGAAACCCTCGATTATAATTCCAGAATAGCTTCACATTAATCACATTATCACATTAATAAGTATTTATTATAAAACTCACACACGGAAGTGTTACCGGTTATCATCAACATTTGATATAATATTATATAACTACTCACAAATAATCCAACCAAGGACATCACATGTTTTATTCAATAGTATTTAACAATACTTCAGTGTAAATAAAGTACATATTTGAATTTGTACAATATCATGAAGTGCATGAGAAACGAAACATGATAATGAGAAAAAACGACTATAAAAAAAATAAACACAGAAGAAATATTTCGATCTGATTGTATAGTACATGACTGTAGTAACCCAATAATACTTTAACGATAATGATGTTAATTTAATTTTCCGATTTCAGACGATTCAACAATGAAATAATATACTTTATATGGTTTATTTATCTGAAGTTGCGATTGGAATGTTAAAATAAATCTTTTGCCATTGTCATAATAATTACAATTTCAAATCTGTTTATGTTTAAAGTCACACACCTTAAAATGAAGTACATGATAATAAATACATCTAGATGCAATTTGAAAGTGTGCAAAGTTGTCATTAAATCTAAAGCCTAGTTAGCGAGTAATTTATTATTTTTCAAACGTTTTTTACGGCTTTTCAAACCGAAAGTAGGATTTCTATACGTAAACTTCAATTTCGACAAACGCGATTATTTTTAAGTTTTAAAGCGCAGAAAGACGGATTTCTGACTTGTAAACACCAGATATATTCTAATTGGCATAGATAAAATTAAATATATATCCTAGTTAGCAAGTAATTTATTATTTTTCAAACGGTACCGCTTTTAAAACCGAAAGTAGGATTTCTAGACGTATACGTCCATTTCGACAAACGCGATTATTTTTTAGTTTTAACGCGCAAAAAAAGACGGATTTCTACCTTGTAACCACCAGATATATTCTAATTGGCATAGGTAAAATATGTTATTTCTTATTTATACTTAAATTTACTATGCCAAATAAGGTGTGTGGCTTTAAATATAACGTGTAGTTACTGAAATAAATGCATATTGATTGTGCGCTAGTTTGCCTCTTCTGGTATTTAAATTATTTAAATTTTCCAGAATGATCTAGCAACATTGTCTCCAATTTTAATAAAGTGACTCATCTTCTATAAGTGCAAAAAAACATTTATAGAACACAACAATTTTAACAAAGTTGACTGTTTGAAAAAGTTTGATGAATGACTTAAAGGTTAATTTAGGTGCAATTAAAAACTTTGACCCTTTCGCGGTTGCGGTTGTTTGGTCTGATTGAGACTTTCATATTCGTGTTCTTGTTTGGCTGTGTTCAAACAAGATAGTTCGTTGTTATAAAACCCAATTTCATGTCTTCTACCACCATCATGCTGAAAACGGTAATAACATTCGTCATTGAGATTTTGCTGGGCGCTTTCTGAGTGCAAAGGAGCATTTATATCATCTCGTTTTACACCCTTCGATTATGGCTCCCGATGACCTAGGAACATCGATATATCATCGTTTCACTTGTGCATGTTTCTTCCAGTCATATCTTGTTAAGCGTAATCATAGACCTGCTCTTCCACCTTTGACAGATGATGCAGTGTTTTCGAAACAATGCTTGCTCCAGGTGATGCTTGATCTGGTGTCTCATACACGTTGCTGCTTGCACGTCCCGTTAACTCTGCGTAAGGATGCTCTCTTTGCCCCGAACCATCGCGTTGAGGCGCCGTGTAGGTGTTGTCTCTCTGATCCTGAACATTTTGATACACTGCCTTCAATGTCATGTTGTCAGCACCGTGTGGTTATCATTGATTCGACGTCAGGTGATTGAGTGAAGGAAAATTATTTGCCGCCAGTCTGTTGTGACGTTTCCTGCAATATAATTCATACAATATAAAAATGTGCTGAACAGAAAAGTCATTCCGCAGGTTGCATTTTGCAGTTGGTGTACAGTTAGTGACAATAACTTCATATGTTTACTTTAAGTTCTGTTATAAATTCATACCCGTCTTAATTTATTTTGAAAAAAATATACCTGCTGATAAATAAGACGACAAGAACAAAAGAGATGACAGCAACAATTGGAACTGCGACCTTGACCCCTAGCAATGAGTCCGCCTTGGTCAGGTCGTGTGCAGGAACTAAAACTTTGAGACAACGTTATTGCATTCACTGATTTTTTATACTAGCAGTATTTTAGACGTACGAATTTTACAAATGTTAACAGTTTACATATATAACATGAACGTAGGTATATTGTATGTTGATCGCATTTCTAAAGTGTATAACAATGGAACAGTTTTCTTTCCTCTCGTTAAAATTTATTATCGTTTATAACAATAAACTAACAAACAAAAAATATGTTTTCTTGCCGTTAAATATGGATACGGATAACGTGTAGTTCCTAAAATAAATATATCTTAATACAAAGCTAATTAGGATATGTAAATTGTATAAACGTTCTAACCAATATCCTTTGAAGTACCTTGTGAAGTAGTTACAACCGGTGTTGATATGTCTAATAAACAGATGAGTTGATAACGCTATTATTTGTGTTGATGGTGTGTGTGTGTGTNATCAAGAATATAAAATATTTAGTTTTTTAATTATGTGCTATACACAAATTTCCAGAGTTCCTCGTCGCATTTAAATCAACAGCATCGCATGTTTTTATGTGAAAAAAGACAATGTGAACCATTTGTATTTTAAAAAAAAAGGTCTATGTGAAATATCTCCCTACCAACGACAACCAGTACAAACAGTGATTCAGAACATAAATACAAAAACAACGTGCGACTAATAATAAAATACATACCAAATGTTACGTCGTATATATAGAGAATAACAGGTTACTGCCTGATCTATTTGTAATATATCAGGCAAGGCTTAGAATAATATTACGGCGAGGCTTGCCGAGCCGTTATTTTATTCGTGCCGAGCCTAATATATTACAAAAAGATCAGACAGTTACCTGTTTTTCTGTTTATCATACCTCTCTCTTAATCCCCGTTTTAAAAGTAATAATTAAAACAAAATCGCTACGACGCTGCATTTTAAGCGGGAATGAATATGATCGTTGACGTTTGACTTGTTACTTATGACGTCATGAGCACTTGCGCTTAATATTTGTAAAATATGTTTTTCGCTGTTTTGTTTGCTTTTTGTGTCTAAAATATAATACATCCTGGTATCAAAGTATTTGTTTTGTTGAATCTGATTTTATTTTACTAAACATGATGACTTTATAGTTCAATGCGAGTAAAATCACTTACATCCAAACATCGACTGATTTAACAACTTCCTGTCGAACATGACGTCATCAGCATTTACACAATTATTTAAAAAATTTGGAAAATACGTTTTTTGCTGTTTGTGTTGCTTTCTGTGGATAAAATGTAATACATCTTGGTATCAAATTGTTTGTTTTAATGAATCTGATGATGTTTTACAATAAAATATAACTTCTTCATTAAGTCTTAGTAATATGACACATCGACTGATATAAGAACTTCCTGTTGAACATGATATAAAAAATATATCATGCAACGTTATATCAGTCAGATTTCAATGCAGTGGTATGATAAACATGTATATCGTACAGACAGTACCTTAATTAGTTATCTTACAAAATATACTTGCCACAACTGTACACTGCCATTTTGCCGATTAAAACATCGCAAATGTATTTGTGTTAATCCGTTGTTTATCTTATGAACGTCTTCTACTTATATTCCTTATTCGAACAGTTGTTCTTATTTGAAACACGTTTGTTTTGTAATATTCATGTTCACTCGCAACCGGATAATACAAGTGTTACATGAGATCGATTGTATCCGTTATACTTGAATGCGTTGAATGGGAATCACATAGTGTTAAGAATGGCAAGTTAAGAGTGTAAGATATGCAAAATATCATGTCCGTTCGAAAATTTCTTTTTCGGCGAATCTGACTAAGACTAGATCTACTTTTAACTTAAAATATGTTGCGATATAACATAAGAACACTTCATGCGTCCGGTAAGGTCCACGAACTGACCCACGAGAAGACGAAGTGTACAAGATATGGTTCAGCAGGGAGGATTCTAAAGATCGCCATGGGGTTGCTTTTTATCGTTAGAAAAGAGGTAGTCAACGTCATCAGTTGCACCCTAGTCTCCAGCAGGCCCATTTCTATCCGTATCTTAGCGAGACCTCACAAAATGACCATCTTCCAGGTCTACGCACAAACATCAGACCACGAAGACGAGGAGATCGGAATGTTCAATGAAGAATTAGAGCGCATCATTGTCAAGGGCCCGAAGAAAGACATCCTCGTTGTCCAAGGCAACTGAAACACCAAGGTTAGACCAGAGCCTAGTAATAATGGTCAGAGACAGTAGGTAGATTTAGCATGTGTTGAGACTTCTTGAGTACTCACATGCTTGTGTGCTTTCTACAAAGTTTTTAGATTGTAAACATACTTGCAAGCCATAATATGATAGATTATTTTGAGGATACATTGTTTACATTATTCGCTTGGTATTGAAAATAAATCGCGCATCTGGTTTCTGAAATATTTTAGCATGCTCGTTTATATTGGGTATATGTATGTGTTTTTTTACTCAGACACGCAAGATACACGCGATTTCATTATTCACCCATTATAGCTGTAACTAAGGTATTAAAAAGGTGTCCGTGTTAAAAAAAAAATCCATTTCAACTTTCAAGTCATTACGTACAGATACTGTTCTTCTTCTAAGTAAGCATAACTAGAAGTTCAAACCAATATTTAAAAAGGTTGCTTACCTTCGGTTGCATCAAGCAACAAATGGAAAATTATTGATTTTCTGTTTAGGTATATCATTAGTCAATTTAATGTTGCGCATAACCTTTAAAGAAAACCTTGATAAAATATCAAAGTATTGGCGCTAAAAAGGAATCAAAACTACTATTTTAAAGACCCTTTAACCACATACCTTTTTCTCGATCACCTAAAAACGTTTTCAATTGAGTTACTTCTTGTCCCATAAGGATTCATAATCACACGCTTGATGTCCATCAGAAAATGACCGGCCAATTTTAAAGTCAAAATATGAGCTAGTATCAACGCTCTATCACAGTCTCTGAAAACAGAAGGTTTTACGAGATCCAGCACAAAAGCTAGGGCCCGAAGGTTGATGATCAATATTTTCTATGGGTGTTCTAGTCCGCAGCGTGTACGAGATCGAGCTCAGCACCATCAACTCTATCGTGTTATCACAATGTTGGCTGTAAGTGTAGTCTCCAACAATGAAAGTAATATCTGCTGTCCAAATCAAGCCAACTACGGACCCAGCAAGTCCTCAGTCGTTTCCGCCGCTTTCGTCTCTTTCCAGCTAGCATAACAGCAGCGATTTGATATTCTACGATGATCTGTCGTCATTGTGAAAAGAACATCGAATCATGTGGGCTTTTCATTTTAAAAATGATGTCAAAAGATATATTTTTGCACATCAATATATACTTTTCAAAACCACATTGTATAGACGAAAAGCGTAAGAAGTAAACACCTGGATCATACCTAGCAATTACGCAGTAGAAACATCAGAGAGTAGTAAGAATCTGCAGGAAAGTAGGAGAACCTGCCGTTGTCTGATTAAAGTAATGATTGGGATGCGAGGTGGACGGAATGAGCATGATATTGAGTTGAAGCGTAGCGACAGCGTTGCCTTAGGTCGACCTATCAGCGATACCTGAGCACCAGGTTCAAGAATTAGACAATAAGCATGATCACTTTCAGGAAAAGTAAACAAACATTGATTAAGTTGCTCAAAGGCCATTTTGTATCAAGTCGGGCGATTTAATGTCAAAAAGAATATCACACTTTTAAACTTCTGTTAAACATTAAGCGGGAGAAGATTCGTGTTCTTCCAACCAAATTGTTCAATAAATCTCACTTTGAAGACAAAAAAAATGTACAGACCATTAAGTCTACATACAATATCGAGTATCCGCTTCGCAGAATTCACGCTGCAAGCTTTGCTCGTAGTGCATTCAAATGTCACGCACTTGTACTTGTACAATATTAAGCTTAAGAAAGTTCATGTTCGAAGAAGTGCGCGTAGTTTGATGGACAAGAAATTATATCAGCTGAACAATACAATATTGCAATTACAGTACACCTCCCGTATTTACAACTTTGTTTTGTAATTAAATTAAATTTAATTTAAAAATACTTATGTGAGCTCGATTGAATCGAAAACATACGGCTTATTGCAACGTTTTCGAGTCCTTTTCCTGGGTGTCACCAGTACTTGGTGTCTTTGGTAGAGATCTAAAGAACGCTTCCATAGTGATGATCGAATCCGTGAGTATCTGGTCGCTAGGCGGACACCACAAACACTACGCCACGGCGACATGTTTGTAAGGGATAAATTATTTATATGAAACCATTAATTCCTACCTGTATTTGTTTGTTTACAACAATTGTCAAAATGCAGTCACCAAACAATGGCATTAACTTTATTGCAGATTTCAGATTTCCACAATGTTCTCTAGCTGATCTATAAAGTGACCAGCCATTCTTTATCCGGTATTTTGCATATCACACATATCATTAACACATATTTTGACCAATCTTACCAGTATGTACCACTTTCACCAAGTCGGTAACAATTTTAAAGTTTGTACTTTTGCAGCAAAAGTGGACAAACAGAATGTAGTCAATGTTTTCCCCTTTTCTCTACGTTGCATTGTAAGCCTAATGTAGGAGCGATAGGTACTGTCTTCATGAGAAACTGATACTGACATGGTTGCTCGGAACTGGGTTGTAGAGCGTTCTGGATGCGTCTCATCGTATTGGTCGACCAAATAAACATTGGCCTCCTCGCCCGAATCCTCCTTACTTAGGAAAGCGCTAATATGTGTGTTGATTATTTCTGGTATTTTCGCGATCATTTCAGAGAGCTGACCAACTCCCAATTCTTGTATATGACCGCTGTTCTTGCCTCACCATACACCGAGTTTACGAAAAGAAATGGACTGGTCCAGAATATGACAATTACAAGTAGGTTGACGTAACGAAGGATTTGGTTCAAGTGGATGACGAACCTTGATTCTTCCCCAGTGGTACATGTACATCCTTATCAGCTTGTATATTGTTCTGACTTCTATATGATGGCGGTGCTGTACAAACAATGCTGTCTTTTACTGACTGCATTTGGAGGTGTTCGGCCGAATAGCTGCTCGGCATTTCGTTTTAATTTGAAAAGACTAAGGTTTTAGACATAGATCAGAACAACGCTGAGAACAACAAACAAGATGACCATCAACGATCGGTAGCACCGAACTCCAGACATGGCAGTGGACACGCGTGAAACCTTATGGCATCTGTAGTAAAGATGGGTTAAATGGGCTAGAAAAGATTAAATGTAATTTTATATTTTACTAGGTTAAACTAGAATGTACGTTTGGCTAAGCAAATTTACATGTTGATTCACCAAAATTATAAATTGCTTTATTCACGTTCAGTGAGATTAGGAGGTAAAATGTATTTCATGCAAGTATCTAAAAAGAACGTAATAATTAGTATGGGTAATTGGAAACACGATTCGATAGTCCTTCCATTTTAACTAAGATCAATATAAATATTGTCTTGATGTGTTTACTTGTAAATACAATTATTTCTAATGGTGTAATGAATATGGTGTCCGCCTTGAGACTGACAGCCTAGGGATTCGATCCGAGCTTACGCTGAGTTGGCAAGATGTTTCTAAAGATTCATTGGTTCTTCCTAGTAAACAGACCGGAGAGTGTATATTTATTTAAACCCAAGGCTTTCTATGTAATCGAGCTCAAATTTATGGGTTTAACTTTACTGACGAGTAAACTGTATATACTGTATGGAGTAAATCTTTTAAAACAAAGACAAACGGCTTTGCAGGAAAAAAAAATCTATATGTGTATTAAGTGATAACTGTGCATTTTAACAGCAATTGAACTTGATGTTAGATTCTATGGTAAAATGTACTAAGTTTACTTTTTAAACTAAGGGTGCTTTTTCTGCAAAGCATTATGTTTTGTTCATCTTTTTAAAAGACGAGCATATAGCTCAAATAGCACATTTACAATATGTTGGACATATAACTGGAAACTAAATTTATTTAATACACAGACATGATATATTCTTTCAACGTAATGAGGAATACAACATGCATAATGTTACCTAAATAGTATTTATAAGACACGGATAACGTTTGGAACAGTTTGTATATACATTTTATTGTTAAACACATTAAAAGAAAAAGAAGCAATCGTAATAACCTAGTCCATATGTGGTATTCACGTTACTTTAAGACTGAATGCTGCTGAGAAACAAATATCGACAATGAAATCTTGTTCCGGAAACCTGTGCTGCGTCTAAGTTTCCAGCTATATTGTGCAACAGCTGTCGCGAGATTGCTAAGAGTTTGTTTAATCCATGTTAATACGTGTGCATTTACCTCAACTCATATTATACAATTATGAAAAACAATTTCTTACTTTATATGTGCACATCGAGTTTAGCAAAATAATATGAATGACATTGTTATGGCTAATATAAATGATAAAACACAAAGCACGAAATAGTAATTAAAGTTATGTTAACGTAAAAGTTTGAATAAACAGGGTACATATGAATTATCCCAGGAATGGAAATTAACTAGAGCCCACTATTCAATAGCCCCTTAAAAGTTGGTAAATGCCCTAAGAATATCCCGAGAAATTAATGACCCGTAAAATGTGTGTTTAGTCGCAAGAATTTCAAGAGCATTCTCAAATGTCCTCGGTATAAGTAATATTAACAGAGCAAAAAGTAACTCATAAGTGCAAGGTTACATGTTAAGTATCAACTCTAAAATATGATTCAACATGAACAAATCAAGATTGCTAAAACTAACATATGGTTACAGATCAGACGCATTATATGCATATAATATACGTAGTTAGTAATCAGTCATATTGCAATAAGAAATACATGTTTTATTTCTCAAGATATTCGTGCGACTGGTCTCTG
>VMBQ01012479.1:0-20468 GCA_007657795.1 Dreissena rostriformis | reverse complement strand
ATATAGTTAATATTTCAGATCATCATCGCGCACCTACAAAACTCAATGTACATGTTTCAGATTGCGCGCATATTGTCTTTTAATGCTAGTCTATGCTGATCGACAAGGCCTTCATCACACTAGGCCCAGGGCAGATCACACTTACCAACAAGCACCCCCATCTGATCATCAAGACCCTCGTCAAACCAGCCTCAGGGGAGATCACACTTACCAACAAGCACCCCTATTTGATCATCTAGGCCCTCGTCACACCAGGCCCAGGGGAGATCACACTTACCAACAAGCAGCCCCATCTGATCATCTAGGCCCTCGTCACACCAGGCCCAAGGGAGATCACACTTACAAACAAGCACCCCCATCTGATCATCAAGGCCCTTGTCACACCAGGCCCAGGGAAGATCACATTTACCAACACGCACCTCCATCTGATCATCTAGACCCTCACACCCAAGTCCCTGGGGGAGATCACACTTACCAACAAGCACCCCAATCTGATCATCTAAGCCTTCGTCACACAACGCCCAGGGGAGATCACACTTACCAACAAGAACCCCCGTCTGATTATCTAGACCCTCATCACACCACGCCCAGGGAAGATTACACTTACCAGCAAGCACCCCCATCTGATCATGTAGACCCTCGTCACACCAGGCCCAGGGGAGATTACACTTACTAACAAGCACCCCCATCTGATCTTCTAGGTCATCGTCACATAACGCCCAGGGGATATCACACTTAGAAACAAGCACCCCCATCTGATCATCTAGACCCTTGTCACACCAGGCCCAGGGGAGATCACACTTACCAACAAGAACCCCCATCTGATCATCTAGACCCTTGTCTCACCAGGCCCAGGGGAGATCACACTAACAAACAAGCACCCCCATCTGATCATCCAGACCCTCATCACACCAGGCCCAGGGCAGATAACACTTACTAACAAGCACCCCCATCTGATCATCAAAGCCCTTGTCACACCAGGCCCAGGGGAGATCACACTTACCAACAAGCACCGCCATCTGATCATCTAGACCCTTGTCTCACCAGGCCCGGGGGAGATCATACTTACCAACAAGCACCGCCATCTGATCATCTAGACCATTGTCTCACCAGGCTCGGGGGAGATCATACTTACCAACAAGCAGCCCATTCTGATTATCTAGGCCCTCATCACACCAGGGCAGATCACACTTACCAAAAAGCACCCCCATGTGATCATCTAGACCCTCATCAAACTAGGCCCAGGGGAGATCACACTTACAAACAAGCACCCCCATCTGATCATCTAGGTCCTTGTCACACCAGGCCCAGGGAAGATCACACTTACTAACAAGGACACCATCTGATCATCTAGACCCTCATCACACCATGCCCAGGGCAGACCAGACTTACCAACAAGCAACCCCATATGATCATCTAGACCCTCATCACACAAGACCCAGAGGAGATCACACTTACCAACAAGCACCTCCATCTGATCATCTAGACCCTCGTCCCACCATGACCAGGAGAGATCACACTTACCAACAAGCACTCCAAGACCCTCGTCACACCTTGCCCAGGGGAGATCACACTTACCAACAAGCACCCCCCATCTGATCATCAAGACCTTCGTCACACCAGGCCCAGTGGAGATCACACTTACCAACAAGCACCCCCATCTGATCATCTAGACCCTCGTCACACCAGGCCCAGGGGAGATCGCCGTTTGTGTGACCCTCCAGACCTCTGAAATACAAACAATTATGATTCCTTACTAGAGTTGCAATCCTGAAAATTGGGCTTAATGCATGTACGTAAAGTGTAGTGCCAGATTGTTCTGTGCAGTCCGCACAGGCTAATAAAGGACAATACGTTCCGTCTTAACTGGATTTTCACTAAATAGAGACTTCCTTTAAATTATAAATATTATAAAAGCGGAAATTCGTACTTGATAAGCCTGTGCCAACTGCACAGGTTAATGTGAGACGACACTATATGCACATACATTAAGCCCCATTTTCCCAGAGAGAGAGACTTTAACAATAATGATTCCTGAATTAAATTCAGTTACACGTTTTCTAGGCCAAACGCACAACAACTTTATCATTCTCAGTACATGTACTCACATAAATACTCTCAATAAAAACTCGCACACACGCAATATTAAATGCTACAGTTAAAACATTTTAAAATGTAAGAGAATGCTTAAAAGTTTAAAAGCAATTCAGCAATGAAAACCCACAAATATCCTTCAAATGTCTTTTGCAACTTAGCTATTCTCACCAGAAAACTTACTATATCATATAAGCAACTAATTATTATCAGGCAAGAGACAATTTTCACCAGCAACTTACAGTGTTTTTCACCATTTTGGAAATGAGGCTAGAGCCTTTTAGATTGGAGAAAATCGTTTTGTTTTAACTAAAATGTTGAAACTTAGAATGTGTCTCTTTTTTGCAACTACTACCAAATTGAGAATAACAGTGTTTTTAACATTGTATTTGTTAAGGTTCAACTCATAGAGCTGGATAGGGAGTTGAATTGAATGTAGTGAATTATTAACGTTTATTTATTTTGTTTTGGGGAGGGGACGGCTTAAACTTTAAATTCAGAAATTGGGCTTTTTGAGATTTTGATTGGAGCCAAATTTAAGCCCCCAAAATGACCAAAAACCCCACTGACTTACGTTTTCTCCCACTTGTCCACTTCAATGGTGACATATTCCCGAGTCTTCTTTGGACAGGTTCCGAGAGAGTTGCCACAGAAGTAGACACAGTCCTCCTCAGTGAACTATACTCTGATCAACTGAAATACAAAGGCTGTTACCTTCATTGCCAAAATTTCATGATTTTCAAAAACCCCGGGTGATGTCTCTAAAAGCCTCAGACTTTCAACACAAAAGGTTTAAAGCTGATCCACACTGCTAGGAAGTGTATTAAGTTGTAATTTGTATAAATACACTCGGCCCTAATTCACCAAACAGCCTTAGATTTAAGACTCAGAGTAAAGAATATTCTTTAAATTGTTATTTACAAGAATTGCTTTAACTTTGAGTATGAATGACATAAGCTCAGGTGGTAGCATGCATCAATGAAAACCTTTTAAGTAATTGTCTTGGGTCTAAGTCTATTCTTTATTCTTAAGTTTTAGAATGGGTTGTTGAATACGGGCCCTGAATAGCTTTAAGTTGGTCAACAGCATGACAGAGTGTCTCAATAACAATCATCTGACAAATCATAAAAAAAGAAATGTATCAAATTTCATCAAAACGCACTCAAAGCCAATTTTATTTTCTGAGAATACATACCTGATCCTAAAGTCTTCATTTTTGATAATGAAACTCATTCCTGAGATGTCACAGAGTGTCAATCGAGTCCATCTGTAGGGCAAACTCAACCGTGTCGAGGTCGTGACCTATTTGTTTTTTAGATCTGTCGTAGATCTTCCAGTGAATGTGGAGCTGTTAACAAATGAAAACTTGAATGAATGTGCGTAAAATGTAGTCCCAGATTAGCCTGTGCAGTAAACACAGGCTAATCCGGGACGCCACTTTACACCTTAGATGGATTTTCGCGAAGAAGAGACTTCCTTAATACCATAAAAGTGGAAAGTGTTGTCCCTGATTAGCCTGTGCAGACTGAACAGGCTAATCTGGGAAGACACTTTACGCACATGTATTAAGCCACCTTTTTTCCAGAGTGTGGCTCATTTGTTAAAATTAATTCTGTAAAACTTTACTCTCTTAACAGTTTTAATAATATTTTGTATACATACTTGTTTTTGTTGAAGTATTGTAAATGCCAGGCTTTGTTTAACATACAGGATTCAAATAATGCCATTTTCCGTTATTTGTAGCACAATAACTCCATCCTAACCGAAGTCATAGCAAACTTTTCATATATTTTTAGCAACAGTGACCTTGACCCAGCCGGCCCCAAATTCAGACCCATGCTAAGTCTATCTATCTGCAAGCTATAGATAGAAATTGTTGCACAAGAACATTTAACTGATTGTTTTTAGTACTAAAAGATGATAATTCAGCTTAATTACAGGTCGAAGTTATGGGCCTTAGTCCACCTAAAGTATTTTTGAGTACAAAAAAGTAACCTAATTATGTCATGACAAAATGATATGACGATGTTGAAAGTTAACCTTAAGCAGAGCATTAAGTAGACGCAGATGCTGACATGTGGGTGAGTACTTAGGCTCACACTTTTCATTGAAAAGTCGAGCTAAAAACCTTAAAAAAATCAATTACCTGTAATTTCTTCACTTCACGAAGACATTTTGGCCCTCTTCAATATGTCTGAATGAAAAACTTCTGTAGATATATTCAGCCTGTCTAATCTGCAATAAGACCTTGATCAGTTGAACAATTTGACACAAAATATCAACTAGAATTACTGTGACACTGCAGTCGTATTGTTGTAGCGCAACATTAATTAAAGACCTATGGTTTACTGCACCGTTTCCTCTGCATCGGATTGATCTGATAAGAGTCGCGGCAATTTGACCACAGCAGTTGTTAGTAAAGTATAATACATCAGATTAGGGATGGGTCGAATACAGAAGGCTTAAAGACTTAGTGAACAAAATGTCTGGCTCCTCAAGGGAGTCTTCCGATCAGTGTATTGGTCTTCCATAAAATGTCTTTTTTTTATCTGTGATCTTTTGTTGCAGCTAAAGCTGGAATATTAATTAATTTATATATTTATAAATTTATAAATTAATTTATTAATAATTAATTAATCAATTTATTTATTTATTTATTCACATATAAATGGTCATTAATTAATTAATTTATTTATTTATTTATAATTAATTAATCAATTTATTTATTTATTCGCACAAAAATATGATTCATTAATAAATCAAATATTAAATGTCATTGTTTAATATTTCAACAAATAAATATATTATTATGTTTTGAAATTAGAATCTTATAGACATGCACAATGTAATTATGCATGTTTTTCAATTTCTTTACATACCATAAAGCATGAATTCTATTTATAGACCAAGACTGTAGTCAATGTCAACTTCTTACTTTTACATTGACCTTTACCATTTCACTTCAAGTGTGTAAGAAGATCATTATGATACTAAAATACAGTATTGGTTTTAAACACATTTGTTGGTTAAACAATGTTAATATTCCGAAGGTAATGACAATTGTGTGACTAAAACAATATTGATAAAGTGAAAGTGAAAAAAGAAACTCTGCCAATTAAAGTGAATCACATTTAATGAATAAACTTGTACAAAACACATATTTACGTTTATTTCGCAAGTTCGGTGCGTATATTTCACTATCATTAATCATGTCCAGTTAGTCAGTTACTGTTCTGACGTTAATTTAAAATGCATACAAATAGTAATCATGTTCTGTGCGTCCGAATTAACGTCTGAAATAACATCATAAAGTAAATCTACTCTTCTATAAAATAAGTCTTTGTACAATTAATAACACTCTTTTATTCTGGTTAAATACAGGTAAATTCATAGATGTTACGTCTTGGTCTCGCGGTCGTGTTATGATATTCATAGTTCGCGCAGCACTCGAGAACACTTCCGGTTTAGTCTATAACCCGTCTCTTCTCGCCCGGTATCGTCTAACGACATTTCACAACATTCCCCCCAATCTTGATGATGAAGGCCCGATGCCGGATCCGGTAGTTGATATGTCAGCTGCCACAGAGCACCGCAATCGTATGTTCACCTGGCTGATGAAGGCAGCTACAGAATACATAAGACGGCTGGAATAATCCAGAAAATTGTTAAAAATAACATTTAAAACTTTCTCTGGGACTCTTTAGGCACCCAATATTGTAAAGTTTAAATACATGGGATTTCAACATAAAAACCCCAATATTGTAAGCAGAAATTCTCGAATTTAAGTGGGATTTAAGGATAAAAAAACCCAATTTTTGAAAGCACTCGAATTTCAATGGTATGTAATGATAAAAAACTCAATTAAAAAGAAACTGATATTCTTAAAAAGCCATGTAGTTGTTAAATACAACCCCAACAAAGCTATGGGATTTAATTCATTACCCCAATATCATCTCGCTTAGGTGTAGGGACTTGGTATGTCCCTTTATAGCGTCCATAAGCCAACCTTGATTTTTATGTACCGGTTATCCGTCTACATTGACTAAGTACATGTTACCAGGAATAGACTTTCAGGACTGCGAAGGCCCCGATGACGTCAAGTCTACCCTGATTTGTACTTCTCTCCTGTTCCCTCCTGGATACCACACGGATCTGAACGGTACACATTCTTCTTTTCTATTCCCGCCTGGATCTCAAACAGTTCTAAACAGATAACAGGTTGGAGATTTCTCCTTCACCTCTACCGTTGTGCCTTCCCTTGTAGTCAGCACACATCTATTGGCTGCAATTTCTTCAGCTTCAGCTGCTTCGACATTCAAACCTGCAGTTGCTGCTGACAGAACATTACTGCTTTATCTACCTCTTCTTGAACTGACCCCACTGCTGATCTGCCCTGGTGATTAGAGACATCCTCCACAAGGTAAATCCTTGACCTTCAATCCGGATATGAAGAACGAGGTACCTAAACACCGGCCATATGGAACACGTGAGAGTGCATCTGCATTTCCATGAAGAATACCGGCTCTAAGCTGGACAACCATGTGAACTTGCGACGACTCTTCCAGTTCCATCCATTGTGCAACCGACCCTTGTGGATCCCTACACCGCAACATCCAGGCAAGACTCAACTCATTGGTCAGTTCTCACGGTAAATAGACTGCCTACCTACATGTAATAAGTAGCACTTGAACTGTCGGGTAAAAACCTTACAATCGCCAATAGTTCCTTGCGAGTCGTACATTACTTCTTCTGTTCAGGTGTTCGGGTAAAACTGCTGTAAGCTATCACTTTTTCCTCTCCCTCTTGAACCTGACTGAGTACTCCAAACGCGTCCTTTTGCTCTATTTCCCATTTAAAGCTGTTCTTTCCAGTGAGACCGTTTCCTTGGGATGTCTAAACTGTAAACACCCCATTCTTTTGGTCATTGGGATGTGACAACACCCCATTCTTTTGGTCATTGGGATGTGGAAACACCCCATTCTTTTCTTCTTCAAACGTACGATGCACAGGTATTATTTCACCCTTCACTACTAAAATCCTCGATTCCATGTCCCATATAATTCCTAATTGGGTAAATAAGTCATGACCCAACAACATGTCATTACTTATTGGTGCCACATAAACCCGTTCTTTAAAAGTATGACTTCCTAACTTCATGAAAAAAAGGTTGTATTCTGAATCCTTTTACAGAAGGACCACTAACAGTTAATTTCATTTCAACATTTTCAACTTTGGATGGTTTTATTTTCAATTGTTCATAAATGTTTGAAGATATAATTGAGAATCCAGCACCCGTGTCTAATTTTGCTAATATTGGTATGTTGCCAACCTGGATTTCAACTGATGACCACCCTTTGCGAAATAAACGTATTTTAGGAATTTCTTGTTTATCGGAAGTAATATTGACTGTTGATTCGCTTGCAATGTTGTCTTCGGAAATGTTGAAAAGTTCCTTATTTCCATCAAAATTAATTGGTATATGTGGATTGGGCAACGACCCTGTTGTTGTGGCAATGGGATTCTGATGAACCCCAGTTGACTTCTGAAGTATGGGATTCGGAGGAACCCCAGTTGACCTTTGAAGTATGGGATTCGGAGGAACCCCAGTTGACCTCTGAAGTATGGGATTCGGAGGAACCCCAGATGACCCCTGAAAAATGGGATTCTAATGAACCCCAGTTGACCCCTGAAGTATGGGATTCGGATGAACCCCAGTTGACCTCTGAAGTATGGGATTAGGAGGAACCCCAGATGACCCCTGAAGTATGGGATTCTGATGAACCCAAGTTGACCCCTGAAGTATGGGATTCGGATGAACCCCAGTTGACCCCTGAAGAATGGGATTAGGATGAACCCCAGTTGACGTCTGAAGTATGGGATTCGGATGAACCCCAGTTGACCTCTGCAGTATGGGATAAGGAGCAACCCCAGATGACCCCTGAAGTATGGGATTCGGATAAACCCCAGTTTACACCGGAAGTATGGGATTCGGATGAACTCAAGTTGCACCCTGAAGTAAGAGATTCATAAAAACTCCAGTTGACACCGGAAGTATGGGATTCGGATGAACCCCAGATGACCCCTAAAGTATGGGATTCGGAGGAACCCCATATGACCCCTGAAGTATGGGATTCGGATGAACCCCAGATGACCCAATATCTGCTTGTTGTGGATGTCTGGCACCTGAAGACTGACATATCTCTGTGGACAGATTGCACGAGCCCAACTCTTCTGCTGACAGAATGCCTAGCTCGTTGCCTCTTGTCTCTTTTGGCTCATTTTCCTTCTAATTGGAAACCAATTGTTGGAGTTGTCTGCAATCTCTCTTCCTATGCCCTCTCTTGTGACAAAAGAAACATTTGCCTCTAAATTTCCTTCTTGTTGGTGAATTCTCGAGTGACTGTATTTTCTGAGATAACTTTTCTAACTCTATCTCCAACATCTCCGTCAATATTGATATCTCTAGATTGACCTGGTTCTCTACATCTTTGTATTGATGAGCCAGTTCATCTAGTCGTGCTAAGCATGCTTGTCGATCCCAACCAGTTTGGTTCAATGTGAATTTTTGTCTGAAAGGAAGCAAGTTGCATGAGCCATCACATTGGAGTTTCTTTGGTTGGTGGTGTGGCGTTCCTTTTCTTGGTGAACAATCAAATGACCTTTCTCTCCTTGATCTCGAGAGGTCCCAGGCAGGATCTGTATTCTCAGTATAGGTCGCACGAAACCTACTACTTTCTTGCTGTTGAGGCTGCCTCACACTTCTTTCATAAGAAGTAGGTTCACCCAGGAAGAGCACTTGATTTCGATGAAAGTATGTCATATCGGGATAATAAATACCCCGTTCACATGAATGCTTTATACACTCTGTCCTGTCGGGATAATTAAAACCCCGATCCACTGCATTCAGATGTTCATCTGTATACTCAGGATTAATAAAACCCCGTTCAATTGGAGGGATTGAAGATGGCATAATTTTGTGTTGCTCAGCCCCTTCTGGATAAATTACACCCGGTTCCTCTTTAAACGACAATTGTCTTATTAGAGCGTTGATTGATCTAGTTGTTGGGACAGACTCCCGAACCTTATTTGCGCTATCCTTCAGTTTGCATATCAATCCGCCTGCCCCGTACTCTTTGGGTCTAACGTCTGGTATGTACTGGTTCTCCGGAGCTAGCTCATTTATGTAGGCCAAGAATTCCCTTTGATCCCCACCAGTTTGGATGGATGATTTATGAGAAACGGCTACCGACCTAGTGCCCATGTCATCCGGAAGTCCCAGGTGTGTAAGTGAAATTTGTTGACAACTACTCAGATCTTCTGCTGAAATCTACATGACCCATGAGATTTATTGAACTATTGCCTAATACTTGCGACAATAAAAGCATATTCAAACCTCCATGCGTGTTTCTCAATTTAATAAGATTAACGGCTGCAGACTCGTCAACCCAAGGCAAGTTACAAAGTTCATCTACAGTGGCAACATTAACGTGAATAAACATTTTCGATAATCTAAAATAAATAAACGGCTGCAATTTTGCAAATAAATGTCTAAATGAGTTCCTGAAAGAAAAATACATATATCCAACAATTAAATTAAGTAATATTTTATGTACTTCCTTATTTACACACTTAATGCTAAACAATTATAATGTAAATTCTGTATTTACACAATAACCTAATCATTAACAATGATTATGTAACTGTGCCAGTACAGAATCTTATAATTTATACCCAAGGTCAAGAATTATAATGATCAAACTTGAAATGATGTTAACTGAATAAATAAAAAAATACTTATGTACTGATACTTGGGTGCTTCTGAATATTACCGGGTGGTGAAGAATGTAAAAACAGCTAAAGTTGGCCTTTATATCGGAAAAAATAACCCATTTGTTTATTTAAATGATACCAGTTCTATCAAATTGGTCATATACCAGTAAACAAACCAGATTACCTCCCCTGATGCCAAACAAAGAACTATCAAATGTAAACGAAGAAATCACCTCCCCTTAATACAATCCGATTTCAACCTATGCACACATTTTACTATAAACCACAACCCCAATTGAAAAAGAATCCTACAGTAAATACATTTAGATACTATAAAAAGTCATTAGTGCAACAATTAGATGGAAAAAATACGATATTGGTAATGTTGCCTTTAAACTGTGGCTGTTTTCGGATAATAAATACCCGGATGACTTTGTTTATTCTTACCACTGAAGACAATTCGGGGTTATATCCTCGGTCCTATTGTCTCAGTGCAGATGCGTTCGGGTGTGAATCCCCGGTCGTAACGCTCTGTCGTTTTTGCCTTGACGGGTTGCGGGAAGTCAATCCCCGGTCGAGCCGAGCCTGCGTTTCGTCATTCCTGTGGTGACGGCTTCGGAGTATGAATCCCCGGTCGTTGTCCGCAATGGATGGCTCGCTCACCACGACCTCGTGAAACGCACAAGTTCTTCTATCCGACCTTGTTGTTCCCTTCAAAATTTCGAAACACGAAAATTTTCCTCATGCGCGAAAATTTTCCTGACACGCGAGACGAAGTTACTTTTTATTTACAAATGTCCACGCTATTAAATAAGTTCGTTGGTTTGCCTCGTCGCCATTAAAGTAAATCTACTCTTCTATAAAATAAGTCTTTGTACAATTAATAACACTCTTTTATTCTGTGTAAAATACAGGTAAAATCATAGATGTTTCGTCTTGGTCTCGCGGTCGTGTTATGATATTCATAGTTCGCGCATCACTCGAGAACACTTCCGGTTTAGTCTATAACCCGTCTCTTCTCGCCCGGCATCGTCTAACGACATTTCGCAACAATCACACTTTAAAACAAAAAACATGAACTCTTCGAGGAAAACATTCGCATAAAGTTGTACCTTTCCATTTGATTTGATTTAACTTTGAAACAGAAGACCAAACTGTTGCTATAAAGTATAATTCAAAACTTAAACACAAATGACAGCGATATGTGTTATCAAATTGTGTTATTGTTGTTGTTGTTGTTGTTGTGAGCAATTAAGGGGCAAAAACCAAAGCACTCCGAGTTGCAGACTATCTGAGGCCCGTCTATCAGACTGACACTTATTGATTTAACAGTTAGCTTGAATTTCTGTTGTTGTTTTTTTATATTTGCAGTATTAAGCATTATTTATTCATATGAAGAAAGTTAGATCATATACTTATACTGTTCCTGTGTTAACCGGTTAATTAAAGATTACGTAATGTACATGTAATCTTATGCCAGTAACTTACAAACGCCTTACTTGATCAGAAGGGGCGGGAAAAANCACTTGAAGAACCAGAGGCGCCTCTAGAATCTGGGCGTTTCCTGTATCCTGCTCGTACCGGAGGGTTAAAAACACAACAGGGAAAAGAATAAGGGCCTTTATTCTCTCGGGCGCGGCGTGTCTGGCTGGGTCTTCAGGTGGCGGGACGCGCGGCGGGTCGGGTATCTCTGCGTGTAATGATGTGTGGCATCAATGAGGGATGCGCCTGCTTCGGAGCTGCGCGGGTGTGGACGACGGTGGGTTCCCTACCTTATCTGTGACGACACTTAAAGCACATGCCTTTCGCCCCGTTTTCCCAGAGCCAGGCTCATATATATCAGATAATTTGCTGCTGAAGATTATATCAGTAGTGCTGGATATTGTGCTTCTGTTGGTAATTTAGCTGTTTTTGTCGACCATGATGATAATTATAACGGAATATCATTGTACATTCAGTTCTAAACCTATAACACATTGTTCATGTATTTTATATAAGTATATATGACCCCGAGTTATATAAAATATGCTATTGAAAACAGTGCAGATTATTTAGAATACCCTTAATGGAACAAACACAATAAAATACTTACATCAATTTGGATTGTACATGTGCACACGTTTGTAATCCATACTTAATTATATATTCATATCCAGAAAACACAAACACGGTTGTGCTCACTCTATACTTCCCTTATCGGTCATTTAACAAGGTCACTTCGTTGCAATTTTACACCTACATTGTTTAATGCAGTTTGAAAGAATACAATCTTCTCAGGCCAAATTAAAAAAGTAATAAGGTTCTTTGTTATTTTCAAATGCTGTTCAGGGGTGGTTAGAGTGTACGGATCTAGTTCAAACCCCATGTATCGGTTGGATACGCGGATTAATAATGTGTCATTGTTCTTTCGCAAGGTATATCAAAAAGAAAGAGAACACAATAAAACATTGAAACAATTAAAGTGTTTGTATGTACGACAAACTGTTGCGTGCTGTATGAGTGTTCTGTTCTTACGATTCGGTAACTAAAGAGTAGACGCTTACTTTGGAATTTTTGTTCTGAAAGATTAACACAAAAACAAAGCAATGAACGGCGACGATGTGCAACAGTGCAATTTTGTTTTGTCATTATCATATATAAATATAGCTAATCATAGACGACACTTACCGTGTCAATGAAATTTTCCGATTGAAGAAATTCTCTTCAAAACGAAAATCCATTCGAGAGTCAAAGTGTCGTCCATGATAAGCCTGTGCGAACTACACAGGCTTATCTGGGACGACACTTTACGCACATGCATCAAGCCCTGTTTCTCAAGAGCGAGGCTCATATAGATTAACTTGAGTCTTAAAGCCTTAACAAGTTATTACACCAAGGCCAGGCTTAGCTTCGACTGTGCTTTGTTCTTTTTCAATCTGATCGGGCGATAATCTAGTGTGATCACAGGCGATATTTAAAGGCATGTGTATATTTTGTCTAAACTACAATATTGATCAACATTATTCTTTAAGAACAAAACGTATTGACCACTTTGACGGAGTAAGTATTTTGACCTGAATAATTGACACAATAGCGTATATTGGTTCTCTCAAAGATGTATCAATGAACATCTACTGTTTCCGTGTCCTAGTCCGCCGCATTTAACATGGAAGGTATTTTAAAGATATTTAAAAAAGTAGAGAACCGATCGACATAAAAATTCATAAAAATCGTGTAAGGTTAAATATACAGTTGCTGGCTTATTTTGGAAACCTTTCGAATATTAAGCTTAACCCTTTGAGCGCTGGAACCGGATTTTGAAGGCCTTTGCAAACAGTTTGGATCCAGATGAGACGCCACAGAACGTGGCGTCTCATCAGGATCCAAACTGTTTGCTATTCTGATAGTGGTCTTAGAAACAAAATCGAAGAAAATGCTAATTTTAGAAATTCAGCAGACGACATTTTAGCAGACGACAAATTTCCCAGCATGTAAAGGGTTAAACCTATTTATTGTAGCTCGATTGCATCGAACGCATGATGCTTCTTGAAACGATCTCGAGTCCGTTTCTTGGGTCGATCTAGTACTTGGTGATCAAAGATCTAAAGAACGCTCCTACAGTGGGGATGGAACCCGTGACCTCCCGGTCGCTGGGCGGACACCATATTTATTACGCTACGGGGACATTTCGAATATTAATTATAGTAAAAATTGTAAGTAATATATTAAATGCCGAACATTTTTTAGTTAAAATGACCGTGAGAGAACTTAAATTTGGCCACTCCTTTTAAAAATTCAATCCGCCTGGAAATCATATTTGTCATGTTATCTGTTTTCAAAAGCAGCTTGCATTTTCTTTTAAACGAAACACAACAACATATGTTTATACAGCGTGTATTTCCTAACCGTTAAAAGAGGCGTAGTTGTGTACAGTCGTCAACGTGGAACCGTGGAAAGCTTAAAGGGACTTGTTCACAGATTTTGGTATGTTTTGAAGTGTGTCATTAAATGCTTTAAATTGCTGAATGTAAACATCGGAACTAAATAGCTCCCGTTTAAAACAATAATCAGACTAAAGAAAGAAAAACAAACGTTTCCCACACTGCGACTCGAACCACTGACCCTTGCAGTAAAAGTCTAGCAATCCCCATAATGTCACAAAATATAATGATAACAACAGAACTCTCCAAATTATTCAATCATTTCGCGTTTGTAACGAACGCTTTATAATTTTCAGGTTTTAAAATCGTTAGATTAGAGCATGGTAAATGTTAAGTATTACTGTTTCCTTGCAAATATCATAACTACAACGAAAATTTGAAGTTCTGGAGCATTTTTTCAATTTTGTCAATTTACCAAAACGTGAATAAGTCCTTTTAATCTACTTAATATTGACTACTATTTTAATTCATCCTTCAATAAAAAGCAGCAGTAAATGTAAAAATGGTATTGAAATGTCTTTTAATATTTTTAAATTATTCAACGATAGTTCATTTGTAAAGCTCTGAAAATGATGCCGTGCTTGAGCAGATGAAGTAATACGCTACTTGAACGCCGAACACGCACTCATTTTACAGTTTTCCATATTTAAATGTTAATAGTCAGCGATTTATTACAATTAAGGTGTATATATATATATATCAGGCATTTCCCCTGGATTTTGGGCAGGCACAGCGGCAAAACAGCCAGAAAGAGGTTGGTGCGGAAAGCGGGTGCCCCCTTTCGCGTGTCGATTTGTTTTATATATTTCCTACATGTTCTAAATCCAAGTCTACACTAGTTTGAAACAACTAAAACACACACATTTCCTTTATTATTGATTTATTTTTCCTCAACTTATTTAATTAAAGAAATATTATAATATTAAATAACAAGCAAAATATTAAAATTTACTTTACGCACATGCGTTAAGCCCCATTTTTACAGGGCGTGGCTCATATTAATCTCCAGACGACTTCATTTTATTTTACGGTTTTTGCAAATATCTATAAATAAACAGATCTTTGTCTAGAGTGTTGCAGAGTCATATTACAAAACTGACCATAGGCCTGTCATAATTATAGTAGGCCTGTAGACGTTCAACACCGTGTCACCTTATTTTCAAAATCACACATTTATTAAAGATGTAGAATAATTCCAATATTTATTACCAATATCCAAAATCCGATCCAGCATATGTGTTAAATATTATGAAATATGCAATTATTTGATGACGGTTTTCGTCGGCATTTTGATGTTGTTGGCATTAAGATTTTGTCTGCATCGACCCCTATCTTCCAAACAGGTTGGTGCCTGTTGTTGCCTTACAACAAAGCAGGCTCTTCAGCTCTGCGCGAAACTTCGATCCGCTGAACACGTAGATGGCAAAGTTGAAGGTGGCGTTGAAGAAGCTGACCAGAATGGCAACGCTGTTCAGGAAAAATATGTACTCAATAGGATCAACGTTGAAAGAGCGCGCCTTGAACATCTCCAAATAGTAGGGCCAGTACGCGATACAGACAGATGCCGGTGTCATCGTGAGGAGGAACTGCACGCACAAGGCAATCATGAGCATCGACACTGGACGCGTGTCGCGCGCCTGACCGGAAATATTCATCCGCTGACGTCGTGAACGGGAGCGCGCGAGCTGCACTACGATGCTGACGTTGCCAATGAGTAACAGCGGGAACGGCGCGCCGAAAGTTAACGTGAAGTGGATCCATGGGTAAACGTAGTCCAATTGGTCGGCGACCCTGCACCCCAGACCATTGATTCCACCCGTACCAAATATCACGAATATTATATTAATTCCGAACACGGCTAGCACAATGGTGACGATGATCCACCAAGCGTTTCGTGGGGAACACCCCAGTCTCACTTTATGCGGGAAGAGCACGCAAGCTGTTCTCTCGAGCGTGACAGCCACGATCAGCCACGAGGAGAGGTGGAAGCTGCAGTAGTTAAGGTAGGCTATCGCTTTACACACGGGGTAAAGTAAAAACATGATGGTAACGCCCCAGGTTAATAACAACCATTATGGAAGAAGTCCGCTGAACAAGATGAGCGTATCTGAAAGCGCCAGAGCAAACAAGAACACCGCCGTTGACGTCATCTTCTTCTGGCGAAGCAACACGAAAATAGTCAGAGCGTTTCCGAGAGTTCCAATGGAAATAAGAATCGGCGGGATCACCATCCAGAGCTGCTTGGTCGTGTCTCCATAGTAAACGGCCGCCGAAAAATCCGATTCGTAGAAGTTTGATGACGTCGTGTTGAATGTCTCCTGTTCTGTAACGTTTATCAATGTCACATTACTAGCAAACTTTGTAGTTGTATCCATAGTTTCCTAAGTTTCTATTTGTTTCGTTCAAAACTCCTTTACTTGAAGTATTATAAATATATTTTTATCGCGCGATTTTTTATTTTCCGTCAGGCACCTATGTTATACTATGTCTGATCTGAGAGGACTCTCCTATGAAAGTACTGGTGATTGTTTTATATAAATCCTGATGGCTGTGTCATCTATGTTTAGGTTATTAATCTAATGGGGGAAGGATGAATCATCTCATACTGTTATGTTTCTGTTCAAAAGGTTAAAGCATTACATTACAATTAATTACGTGAATAATTTAGTAATAATGCAGGAATGATAATTGGATTCGAATCAGAAGCGCTTGAGAAGGGAATGTAGTTAGTCACAAATGAACAATTATCACTAATTTTGTAGCGGCCCATAAAATAGGGTGACTATGGAAGCTATTAGTAAAATTACTAGGTTGTCTGTCGCCGCCATCAAAGAAACATCTAAAGGTTACATTATACTAAATATTTTTGGAGTGCAATGCTATACTCTCTAAAAACATGAACATCATTTAATAAGCAGACACAATTCTCCGTAGGGGCACTTGCCATGCTTTTATTTTAGAATGTTTCTGTGTGCATGTGGTAGGGAAAACATTGTTGTTTAGTAGCAATTCACTCATTTACTTGAAGGTTGGAGACTACATGAGACTTTCAGAGACGGCAAGGGAACCATCCTCAACTGCAGAGAAGCCGGTAAATAGATGGCCGTAAAACAGTGACCGTTGATTCGTGTCGAGTTCTTTCTTGCATAACGCATGACCTATCTATTTTATTGTTTAAATCAATTCGGCTAGGAGTTCTCTTTGAGAAAAGGTATGGTTATGATGGTCTCTATGCGCAAATGTTTGACTTTATTTTGTGTTAAAGTTATTGATTTTACATTGAATTTGTGAAGGAAATCGTATAGTATATTGTGAATGTCAAAGACGGTTTTTGGGCACTTTTTGGCAAAAGATTGGAAGATAAGTCCATTAAATGTATTTATTCAGAATGTTAAGTATGGAATGGATGCATTTCCAACAGATCCCCGCCCTACTATGGCCGA
Source organism: Dreissena rostriformis (assembly GCA_007657795.1). NCBI lineage: Eukaryota > Metazoa > Mollusca > Bivalvia > Myida > Dreissenidae > Dreissena > Dreissena rostriformis. Next base: position 3,241 of record VMBQ01012479.1, on the reverse strand, counting down.
ATCAAAGGTAAATTGCTTTCTAAGTCAATAGCAAAGACATACTTGGTTCACCGTGTAGGGTTAATGTGCTATATGAAGTCAGAACTGAACCCCAGTGACTCTGTGAGTCATTTATGCAACAGTAGTTTGTGTGTTAAGCCTGAACATTTAAACATAGAGCCCCATTCCACAAACATGGAACGGAGGACATGTGTTCAGTTCGGACAGTGTAGGGGGCATGGGACTGAGCCAGCCTGCATATTTGGTAATTAAATGAATACCACAAGCTTCTATTATTCATATGCATACACTTAAAGTACATTAATGCATTCCCCCCCCTTCTATATCTATTTTAATAAGGTATTTTTGCCATTGTAGGTAGAGGGAACCCTGAAGTTGATACGCGGCCCACGTTATAGAAGTTTTTTGCCAAGAAGTGCCAGATCAGGTAGTATTCACACTGTATTATAATAATCACAGTCAAATAAGCATATTTATGATGTTTAAGGTGTGGGAGACCGTCAAAATTAGGTTTGGGGTCACTTATGCCCTTACCATAAAAGAATTCCTCGTGCAACTTGTAATGATAGTTCCGAGTCCTGGCACGTAAAGCTCGTGCTTTGATGGTAGCGGATGTTCGCTTTCGGTTGAGGTCATTGCGTTCCTCATAGGCTAACTGCTTAATAACCTTTGACACCTGCGTAAGACATGCATGAAGTTCCATGGTTTTTGCAATGACAGAGTTAGCATAGCCACTGTTTAATTTGTAAACCTGTCCGCTAATGCGACCTACACAGTTGCGTGAGAAAGTGACAAACTTAGGATTTACTTCTTGGTATGACCTGTTTGCTGCTTCGCTCTTTTAAGTTGTGGTTAAAAGTTCGGTTGCGTCACGAGCAGCTGGACCTAAAACCATTTCAATACATTTTGTAAGGACTTGTTGGTCACTGTCAACCATTTTAACCTTGACACTGTTTGGCATAAAATTCTTAGCTTGCCTATTGGTATAAGCACAGACATAACTGCACTTTGCACAATTAGTACCACAGTAACCATTGAAGCATTGAATAATGGTTGAGATTGCATTAACCATTACCTTCTTTAGAGTTATGATGGCACCCTGTAGTTTATTGTGGGCAGCTTTAAGCTCAGCAATACACCTAGCTTTGCCCGAGAGAGCGACTCGACTCCTGATATTGCCCTTGGAGTGACCTTGAGCATGCCCTTCGAGAAAGGTGCTTTGTTGAGCTCGCGCTTCAGGGAGTTGCCTAGGTGCCTAAGATCCCTAAGGTGACCAACATTGTGACCGTGAGAATTTCGAACACCTTGAAATGCCCTACTGTCCCCATCGCAAGTAAAATTTGATATGTTGATGTCCTGTGAGATCAGGTCTCCCAACACCTTATTATATATTCCTTCATCACCTATCGGTTCCCACTCCGAAACATTTGCAGTACAATGCCCCCTATGAGTGTGGCACTGAACAGGTTTACTTGTATTCCCTAAGCATTGAAGAAGTCCTACAGAGTTTATTTGATAGCAAAACCCCTACAATTTGCTTGTTTTTTGGTATTATTTTCGCACATTGTGCTTATGGCAATGGTTCTGGCTTGAAATAGTACTGCGTTAGACTTAAAATTTGGATTATTGTAGCAAGTGTCCCCTTCTTCGTTGACCAAAAAGGGATCTTGTTGACCTATTTTGGCGTTTTCAGCCACAAAGTTTTTCCTAATCTGATACATACTTCTCTCATTAAGGGATTTCAGGGCAGTGTTGACCTTATTGGCTTGTTTTTGCATAGCCAGTGAAGATGGAGCGATTATATTTGTAGTGTTTAGAATTCTGCGGAAACCTGTGTTCCCAATAGAAGTGCTAGCAACACCTATTTGAAACCCTACATTAATCTGAGCTGCCTTTCTGCCTCTTGTACTTGATGGAACCTCACTGAACATCTTATCATGCTTGCCTTCATATCTGCATCTTGTACATTTTAACCTTTCCCTCCAGCTTAAGCCCCACTTTACGGAAGCACTGCTATCAATGACCAAGTCGCTCTTACATTTAGCACTTCTTAACCTATGCTTTCTATTTTCAGAGGACACCATTGACTGTAGTAGGGCGTGGACATAGACATTTTTCGTTAGTAAGTCAGGATGGACTTTTGATGGAGCAGGAACCCGTAACATGTTTACATAGCGAATCCTGTTAACTCGCGGACGCAAGGGATTCGCTGGGGTTTGAGAGCCGTCTACCTTACGTAGGTTGTGTTGGAGTTTGACCTTTTTTCATAATGATGTTTTTTACCCTTGGCTTGACCAAGTCTTCCGGGCTTAAAGGAAAAATTGAGCAAGATTTTCTTTCGCTTGGTTATAAACACCATTTTCCAAGATTGCTAACTTTAAAAAAGTCAAAGAACTTATTTTGCACCCAAAATATGCAAGTTTACAATCCCTTTAATCTCTAAATGCGAGCAGACAATGCAAATTGACTACCTGCTGTCGTTTAAAGGCACCCATGACTTTATATACTAGAATATATAATTGGGGGCCTTTAATTAAAGGGGCTGCGACAAACAATGTGCTATGAAGATTTCACACTTTATTGGTGTAAAACAACACGTTATTGGAAGCTGATTGATTTCTACACTCCAAAACATATTATATAGAAATAATAATGTAATTGTTAATGATTTTAACCTTAAAACAGCCCTGCTGGAATCCCGGGGGTAATCCACGATGAGGCGATAAAGCCGAAATGGTGTGCCCCACGAACACCGGGAAACCTATAGAATAAAGTATGTTAATATCAAATCAGAACCTAATTACGAGTCAAAGCGTCGACAGCGCTGAAAGGCTGTTGGCAAGATAAAGGGAAGTGACTTCTTCAAGAAACAGTTAACCGAATGAACATTTGAATGGGCATCAGTATAAGTACTTTATATTTTTAGTTGTTCGCTTGCGAATCACTAAGGTTAGTAGTACACCTTGCAAGTCGGTCTGCTCTTAACTACGCTAAGAACGATAACCATCGCATCCATTCATAATCTGAGGCTATTAATAGATGCTGATTAACAAGTATAGTGGGATGTGGTGTAACCTCGTTCATAGTGCATGCTGCTACAGCGGGGTTAAATTTGATATGCCTTGGGAAACATTCTTTTGTTCTCAACAGATAGCGGCGATCTTTTGGTGCTAACAACGCAATAGTAGAAGGTTAAGTTGGTTTACATTCACAGTTCTCAATTAATTAAACGTTGAACATG
>VMBQ01012477.1:0-14369 GCA_007657795.1 Dreissena rostriformis | reverse complement strand
AGGGAAAACGATCATAAGAGATATCATAGGAAAGTCGGTCTTTGCTTATAAATTCACGAGAAAATACAGAGCCAAAGCTCTTGGGAATAGCTTGGCTGTTAAGATCGCTTCTGACCGTGCTTTTTATCCTGCTCTTCTGTTCCAGCGTTTTCTGGTGGTGTCCAAATCTGGAGATCCTTCCCTTGCAGTCGTATTGTCTTATGAACTGAGCTCCCATCCTGCTGCCTTCTTTGAAGCCAAGAACATACTTTGTACAGCAGATAAGCCTCAGATCGCTCAGGCAATTTGAGAGTATGCTGTAGACACATCACGTGAGGCTGTGATGAACTGTATTCATGAATGTTATTCCACTCGCGTATTAAGGCTTGACATAACTGGTTGACATTTCTAGGGGCTGGACGAGCTGATCAGCTTCATGTCCGATCCAAGTGAAATTAGCACCGTTAGCGATGACGGCCATAACGTCAGTAGTGTCTCTGACATCGTGAAAAACGTGTTCGCGGACGCCAAGTCGTTCTCTGAGTCGCCACTTCCGGCGCTCAGCATACCAATAGCCTCTGAACGCTCATGTTCCAGTAATCTCAGAGGAGGATTATTCCAACAAGACAATGCCCCTGCACACTCGGCTCCACTAACAAGAGCTTTCCTTGCAACGAATAGAATTGCTGCGTTTAACTGGCCATCGCTATCGCCTGACATGTCTCCCATTGAGCATTTCTGGGACTAGCAAGGAACACGCTTGAGAGCCCATCGTCCAGCCCCTAGAAATGTCAACCAGTTACGTCAAGCCTTAATACGCGAGTGGAATAACATTCCCCAACAACAAATTACAAACATTGTGTTGTCGATGAGACGTAGATGCACTGCCTGCATTGCTTCTAATGGAAGTTACACGCATTATTAATTTTTGTAAAATTACGAATTTCAATGTTAAGGGTGTTACCCCTTGCTTTGTGATATTTCCTTTGTCATAATTTTTAAATAAAAATTTCGGAAGTTGCTTGTAACATACCTTTGCTCATTATTGCCAAATATCATACAAATAGAAGAATGTATACTTTACCATTTCGTTATTTTTACAACTGGAGCGTTTTTAAAGTCTCTCAGTGTAGTACATAGAGTAAATCTTTTTGTATCAAATGTTAAATCTTAAAGTAAGTAATTTCCCGAGTCATCTGTTTTGGTGGCATGAATGGCTACTGCTGTATTCTTTTTAAACAAAATGCAAACCCTCTAGAGTTGGAAGTATCATGACTGAAATAACATTCCCCATCCAACTGCATAGATACCTGTTTTTCTGTTGATGGGGTAAAGTGACAATCTTGTTAACAATATGCATTTGCTTTTTGGCTATTTTGCTAAAAATTGACTTTTACTGGGTTTATGCTAAAAAAACACAACTCTGCAGCGCTTTACCAACTCGACATCATAAACCAATATCTCAAATGGTCCTTAACAAAAGGATTTTGTTAAAGAAAGTGATTTTTACAGATTGTAATAGAAATTCATTCAAACAAAAATTACTAGCAAAATATTGCTTTATTTGGTTCTCTTCTCACGCCTACAGTCATTCTATGCTATTAGTTGGCTTCTTTGATCACTATACCCCACGTCTTTTCCAACAGGGGTAAAACAAATATCATCATTCATGTTATATAAGACGGGTTAAAGCAAAAGCAATATATAGGTGATAAATTGTATTTAATTTAACAGGATTTTATACACATTTTTGTAACATAGACAGTATAAAACGAGTACCGGTACATTAAATGTCCAGAAAAGTGGTAAGATAATAATAACGCATCTGCAAAGCCAAACATGTAAAGCTGTTTCGGAAGTAGACTTCCAAATTTTAACACAACACAAGTCTTCCTTATGCAAATCGATAATAACACACTCACAATATAATCTCGTGCACATTCCGGGATCAGTCTATTATGCAATTCCACTTTCTAATGTTTCTACACTATAAAAATTCAAAAGTATTCCAACTTCTGCCTATATCTTCAATAAACTGAGTTAACATTTTCATTGAATACTGACTAGAAGCTATTAAAACATTTCAAACACGAACTAAGTACAGTATAGAGCAATACAATTAACCTGTTAAATTTAATTTGAGGCAAAAACTTTTAAACAATATATATATAAATATATTACATAACAATGTACTTTACTGTGTTTTTGCTGCTTTACACTAGGTGGGAATACAGCTTAGTCATGATGTCAAAAATGTTTAGCAAACGTTTAACTCGTGTTTAGCACATCTTAAACTCATGATAAAACCAATTTGTAATACATGTTTAACTCGTGTTTAGAACATGTTGCACTCAAGTTTAATACATATTTAACATTTACAATCAAGGTTAAACTATGTAAAAATATAACACAGATATAATATTTAAAGTACACGAAGAACACTGTATTTATCAACAAAAATAAACAATTTCATGGATTTCCATGACAATTCAAATAACTTAAAATAAATATTTTAACATAAAACGGGACATTTCTCAACAGTAATCAAGAAAGCTAGATACAAATAAGACATGTGTTTGTAAGAAACACAATGCCCCCTTTTGAGCGATTTTGACCCATATATTTGACCTTTGACCTTGAAGGATGACCTTGACCTTTCACCACTAAAAATGTGCAGCTCCATGAGATGCACATGCATGCCAAATATGAAGTTGCTATCTTTAATATTACAAAAGTTATGACCAAACTTTAACCAAGGTTAAAGTTTTGGACAGACAGAATGACAGACAGACAGACAGAGAGACAGACAGGCCAAAAACAATATGCCCCCTCTTCTTCGAAGAAGGGGGCATAAAAAAGACATGCCAATTAAAAAGTTTGCATGAAGGAATGGAAGAAGTATGCCTCACACATATACAATAATTCTGAACCAGATTCTCAACAAAGCATACCTAACAATTATATTTATATAAATGTTGCTAATTAACATTAATTATTTTTCATTTTTAAGTAGTGAAATCAAAATTTGAATCAATTAATTACACATCACATGTGTATATAATTATTTTATAGATAATAAATGTTATTCACAATTTGCATCAATTAAATTATTGAAGTTTAGAATTATTCTGGTTTCAGTATGTCTTCATATTCATGGATTTAAAAACAAGAGGGCCATGATGGCCCTGTATCGCTCCACTGCTGAAAAAAAGGCTGAAACAAATATTTTCGGCATGTGCAAATACTAAAATATAGGCCCTATTTAAGCACATGTTCACTTTTGTGACCCCCTGGGCTGGGTCAAATTTAACCCCAGGGGCATAATTTGAACAAACTTTGTACAGGACAACTATACCGTACTAGATACAAAATGTGGTAGCCCTAGGTTCTAGAGTTAAGGACAAGACAATTTTAAAAGTTTTCATAAAATAAGCAAGATATGAGCGTATATAATGTTCAATTTTGTGACCCCCAGGTCAGGGTCAAATTTGACCCAAAGGGCATAATTTGAACAAACTTGGTAGAGGACTATAAGATGTAACTGCATATCAAATTTAGTAGCCCTAGGCCCAATGGTTTTCGACAAGAAGATTTTTAAAGATTTCACAAAATGGGCACTTTATAAGCATTTATTCAATTTTGTGAACCCCGGGGCAGGGTCAAAGTTGACCCCAGGGGCATAATTTAAACAAACTTGGTAGAGGACTATAAGATGCCACTACATACCAAATTTGGTAGCCGTAGGCCTAATGGTTATGGAGAAGAAGATTTTTTTAATTTTCACAAAAAAAGACCCTATATAAGCATATGTTCCATTTTGTGACCCCCGGGGCAGGGTCAAATTTGACCCCAGGGGCATAATTTGAAGAAATTTGGTAGAGGACTATTAGATGTCACTACATACCAATTTTGATAGCCCTAGGCCCAATGGTTATGGACAAGAAGATTTTTTAAGTTTTCACAAAATAGTCCCTATATAAGCATATGTTCAATTTTGTGACCCCCGGGGCAGGGTCAAATTTGACCCCAGGGGCATAATTTGATCAAATTTGGTAGAGGACTATTAGATGTCACTACATACCAAATTTGATAGTCCTGGACCTAATGGTTATGGACAAGAAGATTTTTTAAAGTTTTCACAAAATAGGCCTTTTATAAGCAAATTTTCAATTTTGTGACCCCCGGGGCAGGGTCAAATTTGACCCCAGGGGCATAATTTGAACAAATTTGAAAGAGGTTCACACCAGGAACATTCCTGAGAAATTTCATCAGAATTTGACCAGTAGTTTAGGAGAAGAAGATGTTTAAAGAAAAAGTTAACGCACGGAAGCACGCACGCACAAGGGACACAGGACCATGACATAAGCCCCGCTGGCCTTTTGGCAGTGGAGCTAAAAATCAAACTCTAACATATCACAACGTTATAACAATCTAAATGTTTTACAAAAAACCATTTAATGGACATAATACTGATTTACCAAAATTAAATGGACAGTAAGACCATCTGTCATCTGCATAATACATTTAAGGATGATGAACAATTTTTGCACAATCTTGAACACTGCCCTGCCATTGTCAGAAAACAGTTTCTAACAGACTGGTACATACAGGTAGATGAACAACATGAAACTTAACAAGCATATCAAATTAAAAGTACATTAATGAAGATTTTACATTAAAGATGTATAATTTGCATGTATTATTGTAAAAGTATTCCAAAGCCATTTTTAGAAGGAGTGAAAGTTGAAAAAACTATTTTGCTCACTTTGGTGCAGTTGAAATATGCAATCTACAAATATTAAGTCATTAGTGAATGCTATTAAGTGTGTGTGATGAAAATGCTGATGGTATAAAGCGGATTGATAATTTAAAAGTCTGAATTTACCATCGCAAGAAATTATGAATGCTGTTGCATGTACAGTCCATTTTGTAAAAGTATTGGATGACATTTTATTTAGAAATTGTATTATTAACTAAAAATAAATTAAAATGTCCTACTCAAGTGCAAAAGCTAATCGATGGATGAGTTACCCTACAGCACATTTCATGTTTTGATGTGTAATAGTTAGTGTATGTAAGCCTAAAGTAAATCACAGGATAATCTCATTCATGTCTATCAGCACAACATTTGTAACAGTGACTACACAGTCTGTAATTAAATAACAGTGACCGCTAAGTTTATACATAAGCAACAATGACAGCATAGTCTATAAATAAGTTTCTACATTCGTAACAATGACTGAAAAGCATATGTATTAGTAAAAGTGCCATGAAAATGTAAATGTATACATAAAGAATTGTCTGGTTCAGTCAGTGTGGTTCAGTGTCACAATAAAGCTAATAGCATTTCAGGATATTACAAAAAATTTGATCAAAAAAGCTTACAATAACAATATTTTTTTTTTATTAGGTTTGAAGGACCAGACTGTTAGGGACTTCCAGGACAACTAGGCTGTTACTACTCGCTGTTTTTTCTTTCTTATGCAGGCCCCAGCACTGTGCTGGTACGGATGCTGCCCACAAACAGCGCCCGAATCAGGAACAACACTCCAATCACAAATGCACCTGTGAGGCAAAAAGCAAGAATTAAAATGTTCATCACTATTTAAAGGTACTTATAGATTTCAGTAAGGAACATTACTTAAGGCGAGATTTCAGTTATGAAGGCTACTAAAGGGGATTTTAAGATTTTGGTAAGGAAAGCTACATGTACCATAGGCGAGTTCTAGATTTGATAAGGAAGGCTACTAAAGGCAAGTTCTAAGTTTGGTAAGGTAGGATACTGAAGACAAGTTCTAGATTTGGTGAGGAAGGCTACTAAAGGCAAGTTCTAGATTTGTTAAGGAAGGCTACTGAAGACAAGTTCTAGATTTGGTAAGGAAGGCTACTTAAGGCAATTTCTAGATTTGGTGAGGAAGGCTACTAATGGCAAGTTCTAGATTTTGGTAAGGAAGGCTACCAAAGGCCAGTTCTAGATTTTGGTAAGGAAGGCTACCAAAGGCCAGTTCTAGATTTTGGTAAGGGAGGCTATCAAAGGCCAGTTCTGGATTTTGGTAAGGGAGGCTATCAAAAGCAAGTTCTAGATTTTGGTAAGGAAGACTACCAAAGGCGAGTTCTAGATTTTGGTAAGGAAGGCAACCAAAGGCGAGTTCTAGATTTGGTTAGTAATGCCACTAATGGCGAGTTCTAGATTTAGAAAGGAAGGCTACTGAAGGCGAGTTCTAGATTTGGTTAGGAAGACCACTAATGGCGAGTTCTAGATTTGGTTAGGAAGGCTACTAAAGGTGAGTTCAAAATTTGGTTTGAATGGCCACTAACGACGAGTTTTAGATTTGGTAAGGAAGGCTACTGAAGACAAGTTCTAGATTTGGTAAGGAAGGCTACTAATGACCAGATCTAGATTTGGTTAGGAAGGCTACTAACTGCAAGTTCTAGATTTGGTAAGGAAGGCTACTAAAGGCAAGTTCTAGATTTTGAAAGGAAGGCTACAAAAGGCAGGTTCTACATTTGGTAAGGAAGGCTACTAAATGCGAGTTGAAGATTTGGTAAGGAAGGCTACAAAAGGAGAGTTGTAGATTTGGTAAGGAAGGCTACTGAAGGCGAGTTGTAGATTTGGTAAGGAAGGCTACTAAAGGCGAGTTCTAGATTTTGGTAAGGAAGGCTACCAAAGGCGAGTTCTAGTTTTGGCAAGGAAGGCTACTAAAGTTCTAGTAGCTACAGCTTTTAACAGCTTTGAATGGAAACAGTCAGAAAGAGGAATATGATTAGTTTGTTGTCGAAAAGTGTTGTATAAAGAATGGTTTTATAAGAATAGTTTATTAAAAGAATGAAAAATATCAAACTAAGATGTTACAGGACATTACCACTAGTTGGCACTTCTTTTTATAAATGCATATTTTGCATGGCATTATTTATTTAATAACTCTTTTTTTAGAACATAGTATTCTACTCCGATTTGCTCCAAAGTTACTATTTATCCTATGATAGCTTTTGCCAGGCTAATGTCACACGAGAAGTAAAACATGCATTCCAAAATTCTGCAAGAATAATAGTAAGGGTATAACAAAACCAAAGTATCCATCATTGTATTAAATACATTCACAAATATTTCCAATAGTGAATACCACTAATAATTAATGTTATCAAACCATGACATTTAATTTTAAGGTACCTTTTAACATAAACAGGGTACTAAGTACATCACTGTTTTTAACAATATACCATATATATACATTTTTTTTATTTTAATTGTTCACAAATTTACACCCTTCTATTATAAAGATTAAAACTCATTCCTTACCAATCCAGACAGTATAAATTCCACCAGACTGTGCAGCCAACTCCATAGTTCCAACCTAAACATACAAAATAGTTAGTTTACAAATGCAATAGGGCAATTTGTACAGAACTTCCTGTTTACAGTACCCTTGAAAATGAAACCATGGTATTAAACGAAAAATAGGAACTGAGTTAGAGAAAAGTTCCATTACATTTATTTAGTGTAACAAAGTCAATTAAAGAAACTCAATGTCCAGAATTTTAAACATCTCTGACCTATTATGTCAAAAACTTTAAGTAAAATACTGAAACTTTCTGCACAATTTTCTGAAATAAATTTGTAAGATAAGTAACATACATAAAAATGCAAACTAGTAAATTTGCAGTAATGGTTAACATCAATTTGTCTTCACTGAGCAGACATTCGCTCAAATCTGCTATGCTACACAATCCCAGCTATGTTATTGAGCCTCGTTCCGGGAAAATGGGGTTAAAAATATGTGGGTAAAGTGTTGTCCCATATAAGCCTGTGAAGTCCACTCAGTCTAATCAGGGACGACACTTTCTGCTTGTATGGTATTTTTTCGTTTAAAGGAAGTCTCTTCTTAGAAAAAAATCCATTTAAGGATAATAGTGTCGTCCCTGATAAGCCTGTGCAGACTTCACAGGCTTATCAGGGATGACACTTTACGAACATGCATTAAGCTCCATTTTCTCAGAGCATGAATCAATTTAATGTGACAGTAGCAGTTATACATACTATGACTTACAACCTAGACTGGAATGTAACAATGAACGGTTACTACTGTCTCATGTCATGTCTCTTACCGTCACTCCAACCCCTGCTCCCAGGAATATCATCCCTAACAGAACGTACAGCCCCACTCTCATGCGAATATAAGTTGGGTCCACGGACGACCTGTGAAAAACAAGTAAGTATAGTTCATATGTATTATATTATATAAATCTGCATTTAGATACCAATTTACAGTTTATATTTAGACACAAAAAATATACAATCCTTGACAAGTGTGAGTTTGGATAAATACAGTATTTTATATATCCTATAATAGAAGGTTTATTTTATGCTATAAAAGTAGTATCAGAATCTATATACCAATCATTAAAATATCAGTGAGATAATAACTTAATCACTCAATCTGCTGAAATCCTGTTTTTAATTTAAACCCGACATTACACTTGTGTTTTTTTTTAATTTGACCTAGGATCACTAAGTGTCACCATGACCTTTGAAGTGGGGAGACGGGCATTACACCCTACACATTGTCGGATTATTGTTTACATTTGTTCTAAGTTATTTTATCAAATCAATCAATATAATTATGGTTAAGTAATTGCTAAGACAGGAATTTTAAAATTTGACCTTGTGGGACCTTGACCTTTGTGGCTGGGTAGACAGTGTTACACCTGACGAGTCTTCTTACGATGGTTTACATTAATATAGTTATTTTAAAATCCACCAATATAAAGAAAAATGTATGGCTGAGACAGGAATATCCAAGCTGTTTTATCGTCAAATTTGACCTTTGACATTAAGTTTGACCTTTCAGGTAAGATGGATGTTACACACTACATGTTTTGTTATGATGGTTTATATTTGTGCCAAGTTATTTCAAAATCCATGAATATATGGCAAATATAATTAATACAGGAATTTTCAAGCAGTTTTATGGCCATATTTTATGATTGATTCGTAAGTGTGACCTTTACCTTTTAGAAACGAAGACAGTGTTACATGCAACACATTTCTTATGATAGTTTACATGTGTGCCAAGTTATTATAAAATCCATCAATAAACAGCAAAGTTATGGCAGTGACAGGAATGTTCAAGCTGTTTTATGGCTGAATCTGACCTTGACTATTGAGGTAGGGAGATGGCTGTTACATGCCACATGTTGGTTTAGATTTGTGCAAAATTATTTTAAAATCCACCAATGTATTGCAAAATTATGGCTGAGACAAGAATTTTGGACAGACAGCCGGACAGCATATCAANACTGAAGCACAGATGCAATAACGGACAGCATATCAAACTGAAGCACAGATGCAATAACGGACAGCATATCAAACTGAAGCACAGATGCAATAACGGACAGCATATCAAACTGAAGCACAGATGCAATAACGGACAGCATATCAAACTGAAGCACAGATGCAATAACGGACAGCATATCAAACTGAAGCACAGATGCAATAACGGACAGTGCAACTTCTTTACAACCTCTTCTTAGATGGGGACCATATAAAACTCAACATTAAAGAATAAGAAGACAATGTACTTATTTTAGACATTATAAAACTAATAGCAACACTGGAAAATGAAGACAATTTACATACATGACATATAAATTGTTTGTATTTATATTGTTTCCATCAAAGACATGACAGTCATATATTCTCAGTCATATATTCTGTATTTTGTTGTTGGTGCTGTTAATATTATTGTGTTGGTGGGAGTTGTTATACTATAAACTAACTCAAACTGTTAATACTGTCATACATTAAAATTTTACCAGGCTTATTTTTATACATTTTTAGCACAAAACAATCATCAGAATTGAAACGTCAGTGTTGATGCAGTATAAGATAAACTTACTTACACTCTCCGACAACATGTGCATCGTGCCAGTGCTGTACTCTGTATTGCAAACTGAAACGTTAGATCCAAAGTTTTGCAATAAAAGCGATATAATTTTTAATTTTAAGGAAAAAGTAAGTTGACAAATCCAATACTTTCAAATTTAATAAAATACTATGCTTATATATTGAAATTAATATCTAACTGACCATCAGATAATATGTGTAGTATGTTAACACAAAGAAATAACAAATTTGTACCCAAAAACACTGTTATTTTTTAATAAAAAAGAAAATGTAAGCATGCACCAAATGTATCCTTACAGACCTTAACTACATATAGCTCATTATGAACATTGTTTTGTCAAGTATTTACCAAGAACACTTCGCCACAGTGAACACACTGTACTCTGTTAGTGTTTGGAGGTCGCACTATGACATTCGCCAGGCCCCCCGTCCCTCCCAGTGTTATTATGCGCTTGCTGTTGGTAAAAAACAACACATAGTTTATTACAATAAAAGAAACAAGAACACATACAATAAAAGAAACAAGACAATTTAGAGTATCATGTATTATAGATGGGAGTAATTTTATTTTCAACACTAATGTCAGAAAGAATAGTGTTTTAAAACCTTTAAAACAATTTGGCTAACAATAAATGTTATACACACATTTCAGAAACATTACTAATGGGAAATACATTTAGTTCAGTACACATGTTTTTAATAATGAAAACTTCCAAAAGAAAAAAATTATACAAACAATACATAATATATAACATGAATATTCAGGGGGTTTTCTGCTATGTAAAAAAGGCCGTAAAACGGACCCGATCCTAAAGCAAACGGACCCTATCCCAAACCGAAATTATAAAAAAAAATCCCAATTGACCAGAAAACATTTTTTTATGACTTATGATTATTAGACTATATATCTCAATTTTATTTATTTTTTAAACAACCTACAAAATATATTACCATAATTTATATGATTTTATAAAATTTAATCCAAAATGGCCAGGAAAAGACCTGTTGTGTCAATATTTGTTGATAACAAAAATCCCAATTTGGTCCATTTTGTCGATAAAAATTTCCCAAATTTGCCACTTTTATCTATTAAAAATCCCAATTTGACCACACTCCTTTTCCCAAAATGGCTGGAAAACCCCCTGATATTACAAATAAAGAGATACATAGCATTAGGTGCATGTTTACTGATGCAATATTTTGTTTAACATTATAAAAAGTAATATCAAGAACACTCTCATACCTTTCCGAAATCAAGACAAAATTGCTTCAGTACTTATCTGACCACATGACAATCTTAAACAATAGTGTTCTTTTTTTATGATTTGAAGATCTCACCAGTTTGCTCTTGGACATGCAATCTTTACTGCTGTTGCTCTACATATCAGGAGACAGTTGCATGGGCAGCGGACATACTTCTTGCCAGGGGGTGGCGCTCTAATAGGCTATAAATTAATACTATGTTGAATTATAATGTCTCTTAGATAACAGATTTGCAGATGAAGCTCTAAGAAAATAATTTTCCACCTTCAGCATAACTGGGAAACAGTTTACCAGTAACTAACTTTAATACTGACTAAGAACTCTTGTAGATTTTGCCTTGCCTAAGACATGCTATACAGATAAATGCAAGATAAATAGTACGCTCATAAAAAGAACAATATAGTTTGTCAATGTTTTCCAGGGTATTGATTTTGAACAAAAAGGAAAACATCAGGACAAAACAATACAGACCTCTTTTAATAAGTTAAAACTGTTTTGCAAAATACATCTTAAAAAATAATATTATCTTTATTTCAAAATGTAACATATTTAAATTAGAAATCCAGTGACTATCAAGACCCGGGAAATAATTAATTAAGAATAGTGGAATATGCCTCAACACGTTTCTTAATGTAAAATAACGCTTAAATATTGATGTAATGTTACATTATCACTTTATTAGTAATTCAATAAGGAAATAGGAAATCATAAATAGGAAATAAATAAACAGAAAATCATACCGTAGCCTCATTGCAGAAATTGCACTTCACAACATTCTGGTTCTGCTTGCCATCGATGGGAACAATATTCTGGCAAACTTTGCAGTTGATTGATAGCGAGGCCCCAGGCGGGGTATAAGGGGGAGGTAACTCATCGGGCCCGATGGGCGGCACTGTAACTGACTGAGGGTAGGGGGCTGACAGCTGGGGGAAACCTCCTGTGTGCTCTACAAAATATGACAAAAGAAATGGTGATCATTAAATTAGTTTTTTTTATGCCCACCACACCTATTGATACCAAGAGGCATATAGCGATTGGCTTAACCGTTTGATTTTTCATTTTTCACCATTTGCACCAGGTTAACCATAAATTAGACCTTTTTCGAAAAACCATGCTCGCTACAAAGCTTTGATACTTGCATGGATGCTATTTATTAACACTCTCAACACATCCACATCACCTGACCTGGTTTTAACCTTGTTATTGACCGACATTTTAACTTAGACTTCTTCAGAAGCTCCAAATTATTGGTTTACCCAAAATGACATGTTTTGTCTAACATCAATAATGCCTCCTTCAAAGCCTTCAATATTGCATGGATGATGCCTTTGAACACTATGCCAGAACCAAATTATAATAATGGAAACACATTTAATTAAAAAGTTTAAATGTATGCTTAATTTTATCGTCAGTTATAAAATAATATCCTCTGAAGGGACAAAACACTGTTACAAGGAACTATATTTAGTTAAAAGTAAATAGTTGGTTTACATAACACAGCACTTGAAAGCAATGCAACAACTTGACACTTATTAACATCCTGATTTATTGATCTAAGTGTTTCCATATCCCCTACTGGCCTTAGGCTTTTTCTAGTTGCAATAATTCAACTCTCTGCTTTATAACCCAAAGGGTTGCTGAGAGTTGCAATGCTTCGTCTATTGTCCAAAGGTGCAAAATATGATCACCAATGCAAGGGCTGAGGAACACTGAAACTGCGAAAACTTATCAACGTTTATTGTCTAAACCTCAAACTCATGCAAATGGCAGTCTGCAAAATTAACCCATCGCCTGATCGCCAATGCGATGAAATCTAAGCTCTGGTGATGGAAAAATTGTCTATCGATCGCCTGAATTGCGATGAAAAACATCCGAAAAGACCGTTTGGCTATGAAATGTTTAAAGTTTCGAAGCCACATTGGCTATGAAGACGAAAATGTTAGTTTTGCAGACTGCAAATGGTAACATAAAAGCAACAAATAATTGCTTTTTATTTACTTTGTTTTCTTTCGCTCTATCCACCATATTGGAAACTGTTATATTGTTGCCGACTTTAAGTGTCGCTTTCGTTTAGGTCGCAGAACACCAATATTTTGCACATCTGGTTATGTGATGTAGCGTAAGTCGATAACGATGTAAAATACACATCCATGATACAGAATACACTGTTTCAAACTTCAACATAAAAATGTCAACGAGAATAGTTTGTTGAAACATCGTGGTTTTTTAGAGTGTATGCAAAGGATAACATCCGTAGGTTGCCATTCAGGTAAATTCAACATGTTTTTGAAGTTTATTTGTTATTTTCCTCAATTTGTCTCGAACGACGTCTGTTTAGGGAAGCGCACGGATACGCTGCGCTGAACTGCACTTGTGTTTAATGAAGGGGTGCATATTGCGTGATAGGGAAACGGCGACCAATCAGCATGAAGCTGGATTGAAACGAGCATTATGACGATCTCTCATGTACTTGATGCAAACGTGAATGGATGTGATGCCCTTAGGTAAGTATTTCCAGGAGGATACTTGTTAGCCTGTGATGGTATATATTAGCCTGTGACTGTAAGCTTGTGTATATGAGCCTGTGTATGTGAGCCTGATGTGTAAGTATTAGCCTGTGACTGTGTGTGTTGTCCTGGAGGATTAGCCTGTGAGTTAGGTAAGTATTCCCAGGAGGATTAGTGGTGTGTAGCCGACGAGAGCAGACAAGTGTTTCCCTCGTAGTGTGTACTGCCGAGGACGATTTGTGCCATCCTGACATGGTTTCTGGTCAATGACCCAGTGAGTAGTATTAGTAAGTGTTGTTACTAGTAGTTTCAATAGTTGTTGTCAAAACCCACGAAGAGTTTACTGGCATAAACACTACAGGACTAAGGCTTTTTTCTGCTATGCCAATGATATATATAATCACTATAATGCACTTAATGAATACATGTGTTTTGCTTGTCAGTATTTTAATGAAGAACCGTGTGGAATGAAATAATTGTCTCAATTGTGTACATGATATTATAGTCAGTATTCACATAGTGTTTAATAAAAAGGTATGCTATAGTCTGGTTGAGTCGTGGGAAATTTTCATAAAGATGTTAAATCACAAATATTTTATAAATATACAGTGGTTTTTATCTGATTTTGGGGAAAGGGCCTGGCCTTTTTTGAGGGGAAAAAAATCGTGCGAAAAGCCAGATTTTGGGGAAAAAAATGACGCGAAACGCCAGATTTT
>VMBQ01012476.1:5878-19096 GCA_007657795.1 Dreissena rostriformis | reverse complement strand
AAGGTACTTTCCTGTCATTTAAATCAAAAATCCGGCTTCAATAAGGTCATCTCCGACCGCGGAACTCTTGTCTCTAAATTGACACACATTATGTGTACATGAGAAAGAATTACTCGATATGTCATTTTACGTGCATTATAAAAACAAACAAATAGAATATCAGTGTGCTATTAACATATAAAACTTATTACAGATAATTGTCCTTGCCAACTAATTCATAATTGATATGCATTTATTTCAGGAACTACATGAAATATGTTATTAGTAATAGGATCGTTAATTGTCGTTACAATATTTATGTGTGTTAATTCCCCGAAAAACAACATATACTTTGTTATGTAGTGAGTTTATTTATCTGGTAAAATTGTATCACTAAACAATTATGTAAACCATAATAGGGCCACACAATCGCTTTCAAAGACTTAAATGCATTAAAGAACAGAAAAAAAGGTATGGTGAGTAAACGAAACATTAACTTATATAAGCAACAACTATTTACACTGCATAGTTTGGTTACTCGTATTCGCCATATGTTTATGTCTGACAAAACAATGGCATAGTCAAACGTAAATATCAATTAACATTACAATTATTATCTTACACCAATGCATTTTTTTTCAAATGACAACATTGTTTAATGGCTATACGTGTACACTCGAAACAGGTAAAAAGTGTTTATGCCCACTAAACCGACCAATTCTAATTGATGATGCCAACACATAACTTATTTTGGTTATCCATGTTAATTTTTCGAATATATTTGCAACGTTTGGTCAATTAGCAAAATTACCAGTCTCCTATAAAGACAGATATGTACGAAACGATTTGAGGCCTTATTTATTGAATCTTATCTACAATATGATGTGAAAAATAACCTGTTCCGACTGAAAAAAAAATGAACATTACACATATCTAGTAAGCAATATGTCATGCACTGCCTTCTATTTTATTTTCTATTGACAAGAAGATTTAACTCGTCAAATCGAGTGCGTATTGTAATGAGTCATATACATAAATAAGCACAGTACGTGAAGCCAGCAGTGATCGTTTACACTAAACAAACAACTTCAACGTAAACCTACAAGCCACACACACATAAGACAGTTTGAAATTTTATTTCCGTTATGACCTCCTATTAACAACCGATTTATTCATTTTTCCCTAATAAAACGTTCTGTTTAAGCGGAGATTGTTGACGAGAATACTGATACAATCGACGTTTATTTAGCATATATCCAGGTTTGATTGACATTTGTTTGTGAACAACGCTTGTTTTATTTCATTTTATTTATATTATTTTAAACAGATATATCAACAACAACACAATTGCCACTGATGTCTGTCTCGACAATGTGTAGTTTATGATCTCTTATGTTTATATTAAACTAGCCACATCTCTAGCGTTTGATCACTCATAAAATAAAACGCACTTACATCCCCACTCGTTATACACAGCATCTTGCATATCCGATGTAAAGTATTGAAGACAACGAATCTGAAAATGTTTTGTTGAAGTTAAATACTTGTAAACGNTTACCAAGGTCCATTACTTTGAATAGTTATGCAGCGGCAAAAAAAACTTACCTTATGGTACTCTAAAAAGTCGAGGTAAGATGTGCATGTATATACCTGTATTTACTAAAGCTATTCAATTGAAACTTCGAACATGTATGTGGGGTCATTATATGAGGTCACTACCAAGACCCATACAATGATTGTCAATTTAAAAGATTATACCCGTATTGTGTTTTAAAAATGCAGTTTCACGTCTACTGTGTACCTAAAATCAAACTCGTATTAAAACTTAAAAATGCTTTATTGGATCATTGTTTTTTGTCACTTGCAAAAAAGTGTTCAAAAATGTTTAAATACTCTGCGGACGAATATAGAAAGGGGCTGTATTTAGACATCTCTTCTTTTTATGAGATCCATATAATGCAAGTAATGTACATCACATTTCATACGATTTTGGGTGTTTTCATAAAAAACATGAACAAGCAATAATCAGAAGGTGCTACTGTATAGCGCTTATGTCTTGTTTGAAACACTACAGGTTATGTACAAAACGGAAACCGAGTACAACTTTTTTACACAGATGCCTATATCTTATTTTAGTAGTAAAACAGTCGAAATCAATCATTTATATTGTATTTATAATCAATTGGAAAACAAACCTTACTATCGGTCAAAGCAAAGACTTGCACACTACTTCAATCCTTTATCATTCCTTACAGCTACGTTCCCTACTATTGCTATTTCTACAACAACAACGACAACAAAAACAACACCGACGACATCAAAAACAACAAGGAGGACAACGGAAAAGACGGATAATGTCACAAAATGGCGTTCCACAACAGCCTCCACGTTTACAGGTTGAGATAACTTTATATTCAAAATGAAAGGGCAAACATGTTATAGATAATAATGAACACAGCGTATTTAACTCTTTGGTGCTTAGATACACGTTTTGACACGTGTGTAGTCCCTAAGAATATGAAATAAAGACTTTTTCTTTCTAGATTCAAGTTGTAAAGGCTTCATTTTCTACCCTTAGACACTGATGATAAGCAAACAGCATAACACTCGCAGGTTGTTCTAGTTTTATGTTGGTTGAATGTAGCCATTTTCACTTTGCTTCTGAGTTGGAAAGGGTTAACATGTAAATAAATAAACGTTTTACTTAGCGCACATATTTTGTTTACAGCATCGACTGATACAAATTATCATGTCAGACAACAGTATTTTCAGTTACATACCATGACTCAGGGAAATGAAATGCTTAAGTTACTGCACGTTTTTGAGTTAATGAAAAATGTTAATTATTGCAAGTAATGTCTGTAAGAAAACTACCTTGTTTTGTCTAAAAAGAAACTTTGTACTTTATCTTATGAACTGACATATGTGTGTTTCTAGCTGCAACAACTCGATATGAAACTCCTTCTAATGCAGGTATTGTTATATAGGTACAGAGTTACTAAAATTATATTTGAACTTCTTAAGAAATGCAACCAGTATTCAATATACCTACGTTCATGTTACATATTTAAACTGCTAACAACATTTGTAAAATTCTTACGTCTGAAATACTGCTAGTATATAAGATCAGTGAATGCAATAACGTTGCCTCAAATTTGTAGTTCCTGCACACGACCTGACAAAGGAGGACTCCTTGCTAGGAGTCAAGGTCGCAGTTCCAGTTGTTGCTGCCGTCGTCATCATCTCTGTTGTTCTTGTCGTCTTAATTATTCGCAGGTATATGTTCTTGTCCAAAGTAAATTAAGATGGTTATGAATGTATAACAGAAGTTAAAGTAAACATATTAAGTAACTGTCCCAAATTAAACGTCAACTGCAAAATGCAATTTCCAGAGTTACGTTTTTGTTCAACACATTTTATACGCATATTGTATTGTAGGAAACGTCACAACAGACTGCCAAATAATTTTCCTTCACTCAATCACCTGACGTCAAATGAAGGGTTACCGCACGGTGCTGACAACACGGCATCGAAGGCGGTGTATCAAAATGTTCAGGATGAGAGAGACAACACCTACACGCAGCCTCAACGCGAGGGTTCGGGACCAAGAGAGCATCCTTACGTAGAGTTAACGGGACGTGCAAGTGCAAGCAGCAACGTGTATGAGGCACCAGATCAAGCATCACCTGGAGCAAAAATTGCTCCGAAAACACTGCAATCTCTACCAAGTGTGGAAGAGCATGAGTATGAGTACATGAAACAGATATGACCGAAATTGACCGCGTGATGGAAAGATGCCTGAATATCAAGAACTCTTGAAGGCAAAACAAAGAATCAGATAGCCTGATGTCAATGTCAATGACACATGTTATTACCGTCTGCAGCAGGTGTTCAAGAAGATCAAATTATGATTTGATACGAAACATTTAGAGAGAATACAGACAAACAACATTACGAAAACGAAAGTCCCCATACAACCACATTGAAAGGGTCAAACTTGAAATTAAATATGCAACATATAGCATGCATCAACAGAAAAACTAACTGAACGCAATTCTTTGCCAAGACTTTAAACGAACGTTCGGAATTACTCAAGTTTAGTGAAATTCTTGTGTGTGTTTTTTGTTTATTAAACATGATCATACTAGATCATAAATACCATAATAATATTAAAATGATATCATATTAGATAACTTTATAGAAATTGGAAACATTTCGTGATCGTTGGTGCTGAAAATTAAATTATTAGAATACGATTAAACGTGAACATCAAATATGTATTTATTTTTAGTATTCAAGAAGCAATTCTACGCGCCTTCGCTTAGAGGGCGGTTCGTACTATTTTAAGTTAACTCATTTGATTGCTGATATGAAAAATTTAAATACCAATGTTTCAAGAACTATAAAATTCCATGTGTGTACAGCCCTTACTTAGCGCTTGAAATAAAAATGCATACTAAAACATCGGTATGCGGTAAAAATGCCATAGGTAAAAATGCAAGAGGTAAAAAATCATCTAAAACCCCATTTTATTTAACACGGGTTTCTACATATTTATTATACCAGTTAAACCTTATGTTGGTTAACTGTAAACATGATCAGTTTTGGCAATTCTATTGGCCGGTGTCCATCAAACGCATACATAGTCTCTTTAAATTAACTGGCTATGTTTACAGTTTGAATAGTTTTCGGGCATCTTTGTTAATTTCGCGCCTCATAACTCGGCAGTTCACAAGCTTTTGACATCGGTTTAGACATGCAATGAACGGTACAATTACATTTCGATCCAAAGTATGACCGGTGTTCGGAAATGATGGGTATCCGGTTTTAAGAGATATTATTTTATATATTTATAAACGGAAAAAATGAACCGGAGTCACCTTCGATCCTAAGTATGACCGGTATTCGGTTTCAATGGGTATCCGGTTTCTAAGCGATATTTTATATATTTTTTTTTTATGAGCGAACGTGCTGTCAAACTAAACAAACGACCGTTTTATGACAAACTCTTAAACAGAATGATAACTTTTTTGTTTGTTTGCCAGGAAAGAATGTGTTCATGAATTATACATGAATAACCATATATTGAACACGTTTTACATGTTATCGTTTTTTTACAGCAAATTGACGCAAAAAGAAAATAGCTTTACGTTCATAAATTTCAATTTTAAAATGGGATAATGGTATAATTCTTATATTTCAAATGGTCATTAGTAAAAGAGTACCCTCTGCATTTTTAAAGTTTCTGAACGCTTCCTGCAAAAAAAAAACAATAAAAAGGAAGCATTATTCAATATTTACAACACTTCGAAAACTTATAATCATGATTGTATATAATTGTAGATGCTTTTTAAAAGGTATTGTGTACATGTACATCTTCCAATAGATGATAATATGATATAGGTTTATCATGAAAAAGTAAAAAACATAATTTGGTACTCTTATTAGCCTTAATACCTAACTACGTAACCTTATTCTTTGAAGAAGAATATATTGATATATTATACAACTTCATAAAATTCACCAAAACACACACTCGAAACTCAGTAAACGAACGTGCTCTGTTTGTGTTTTTTTAAAAATATATATTCTGCTACTTGCGCGCGTGTTTGTGTGTCCGTTTGTATGTGTGCGGGCGTTCGTGCATGTGTTCGCGTTCGTGTGTGTGTGTGTGTTTAAGTCGTGTCAAAAGCCAACTCACAAATATTGGACCCAACGTATAACCAGCTTGGGCCGGTTGGAAGCAATGCTGCGTTCAAACACAGAGATTCGGACCAATCGGACGATCATCCATCGAAATAATATTCCTAACTACAATATGACTGATCATTTACTATGAACAACCTGCATAAAGTGTGCGCATCATCTGCAACCGAATGATATTGTGTGCAAAACATGACTGAATCATTTTGTGTGATACTGTTACCATGCACTTTGTATGAACAAGGATGAAAACTTATTTAGTAGAAACCTATAAACCGGACACATTGTCCGGTCCGGTTTTGTTTTCATATATAAATATTCATAAAATATCGCTTAGAAACCGGATACCCATTGAAACCGAATACCGGTCATACTTAGGATCGAAGGTGGTTCCGGTTCATTTTTTCCGTTTATAAATATAAATAAAATATCTCTTAAAACCGGATACCCATCATTTCCGAACACCGGTCATACTTTGGATCAAAATGTAATTGTACCGTTCATTGCATGTCTAAACCGATGTCAAAAGCTTGTGAACTGCCGAGTTATGAGGCGCGAAATTAACAAAGATGCCCGAAAATTATTCAAACTGTAAACATAGCCAGTTAATTTAAAGAGACTATGTATGCGTTTGATGGACACCGGCCAATAGAATTGCCAAAACTGATCATGTTTACAGTTAACCAACATAAGGTTTAACTGGTATTATAAATATGTAGAAACCCGTGTTAAATAAAATGGGGTTTTAGATGATTTTTTACCTCTTGCATTTTTACCTATGGCATTTTTACCGCATACCGATGTTTTAGTATGCATTTTTATTTCAAGCGCTAAGTAAGGGCTGTACACACATGGAATTTTATAGTTCTTGAAACATTGGTATTTAAATTTTTCATATCAGCAATCAAATGAGTTAACTTAAAATAGTACGAACCGCCCTCTAAGCGAAGGCGCGTAGAATTGCTTCTTGAATACAAAATAAAACAGATCAAAGAGTCAGAGACTGAGATGGTTTGTTGTTTTGTTATTCTATGTAAATGGTTGATACTTGTAAATCAAAAATGTGTTTTCATATAGACTATGTATATATGTAATAAACCTTCTAAATATTCGATGGATAGTATATTTCCATCCTTAAAGGGAATCCCCTATAAATCGAGCAGTTCTCGCAGTCCAGGGAATGTCCGGTTAAGGGCATTTTCATTTTTCCAGTGTTGCTCACATTTGTTCTGTAAATAATTCCTATACAGACAATTGTTGAGCTTTCCCGGAAAATTCTAGAGGCTTACCACACATTTTAGGGGCCATTGGCTTGTTGGCCCCTGTTTATTCCCATTCCTGTATTATGGCAGCACACGTACACTGTTTATTCAAGCACCTGTGAAAACAAATGTAATACCAGTTTATGTTTTGTGTTTTGTGCTTGAACATTTTTCATTGTCCTTTTGTTGAACTCGATTTTGTGTACGCATTTAATAAGAACGTTGTGTTTACTAAGTCGATAACTATTGTTGAGGCGAATAATCGGATGTTAACAAGGATTATAAAAACTCTTTGCAACCTTGCGACAGCTGCTGTTAATGAAAAGAGGCTTGCAGGAAAAGGTTTGCATTGTGAATTTTCGTTTCGCCGCAGCATTCTGTCATTTCTTGAGTAATCGTGAATACCGAATATAACTTCTTTCTTTGGTAACTATGAGCTTTTGTTTAAATTATTTCTATTAGTGTATTTGACATTAACAATTATTAAAAACTGTTTAACATGTTATAAAGCCTATTTAGAGGACATGTTGAATACGCTGTTGCGTTTGTTATTGCTTCGAATGAATACATTTGCATACAATACATTTTGTCTAAAGTTTAAAGCAGTATGTTCACCATATAACGAATATGCTATTTGGGCGATGTGATTTTCTGCTTAAATACTTTACAGAAACAAACGGCTATGTAGAAAAACCACAACACTTAGTTAAACGAGTGGTAACTGTGCATTTAATATAGTTTGATGTTCAAACTCTGTAAAAATGCACAGTTTCCACCTGTTCCTGGTCATGCAAAGCCTTTTGTCTTGTACAGGAAATATGCTTGGATATGTTTTAAATGATATTCCTTTTACACGCATTTAAAGTTATACCCATTTGTTTGAGCTCAATTACATCAGAGGCCTTGGGCTTAAATAGACATAAGTCTGTTTCAGGGAAGAACAAGTTATTAGTATGTTTGGAAACATCCTGCAAACGGGATCGAAACTGGAAGCTTCTGGTCTCAAGGCAAACACCATATTCATT
Organism: Dreissena rostriformis; assembly: GCA_007657795.1. NCBI lineage: Eukaryota > Metazoa > Mollusca > Bivalvia > Myida > Dreissenidae > Dreissena > Dreissena rostriformis. Next base: position 11,127 of record VMBQ01012476.1, on the reverse strand, counting down.
TTACTGTTGGACATATGTTTAGTACTTATGCAAAAATACACACCACGACACATAGTTATTTTTATCATAGTTAAAAAGTTGTATAGCCTTGTTTTTCCAATTGCCCATCATTATTCAGATGTCGGTACGTTAAAAAAAAAATACTATTTTCCAGAGAAGCCATGTAGATCGGCTTAACCTATTAAAATATAAAATCACATTTAATCTTTTCTAACCCATTTAACCCATCTTTTCTAGAGATGCCATAAGGTTTTGCGTTCCCACTACCATGTCTGGAATTCGGTGCAACCGATCGTTGATGGTTGTCTTGTTTATTGTTCTCGGCGTTGTTCTGATATATGTCGCCAACCTTAGTCTGCGAGATATGGAACTTCTCTTCCCAATCGGTAACGATATGTCCCGAAGCTCTTTGGCCGCACACCTCCGAATGCAGTCTGTAAAAGACAGCAGTGTTCCTATAGCAACACCATCCTATAGCAGCCAGAACGATATACAAGCGGATGACGACGATCATTTACCAGTGGAGGAGAATCAAGTTACGACGCCTTCTTCATCCACATCCTTTGTTGCTTCATCCTACTTATTAATGTCCTATTATGGATCAGTGAATTCTAGCAAAACGACCTCTAGGGAACCTGCGTACAACTCGGTGTATGGTGAGGGCCGAAAAGCTGGTGACATACTACAAGAAACGTGGATGGATCAGCTTGCTGACATGATCGAAACAAATCCGGAAGTAATCAACACACATATAAGCTCTTTCTCAAGTAAGGAGGGTTCAGGTGATGAGACCAATGTTCATCTGGCCGACACGTTTGGCATACAAGATGACACGAACCCAGAACTGTCTACCACCGCTTACCTAGAAACTATGTCAATATCAAATTCTAAAGAAGACATTGTAACTCAGAAAACTACAGACGCCATTTGAAAGAATGTTGTGACTAGAAAGCCTACAACGAATAGTCCGCGTTCAACACAGTCAACGAGTTGGCGACAAGGCATGCATGTCTATGAGTGGAAACGAGCACCAGTTCATTCGAGAATATTCGAATGCGTTCCGATGCAAACGATATCGTCGTACATCCGAGTTTGTCTTCATCCGCTCTATAAGGACCCAATCATTTCCGGCTACATACAATCGCGAGGGTTCTGGGAGTTTGAGGCAATACGCGACGTGCAGCTGGCAGTAGTTGGTGAAAAGGACCGCGGCCTAATAGATATAGGCGCAGGCATAGGTACGTACAGTTTAGCAGTTGCAAGTCTAAACCACACTGTGGTTGCAGTGGAGCCTATTTCGACGCATGTTCAAATATTTCACCAATCCGTTCGAATGAACAAGTTCGAAGATAATATCAAACTGTTAAAAAATGCTGTGTCCAACAAGCAAGAAATTGTTATTGTTAACTCCAAAGAAAATGACATCAATGATATTGAAATCAAATCTTTTGCAAACGACCAAAACTCTTCAGAGGTTAAAGCTGGTAACATTCTAAGTACAATAACGTTAAACGATTTAAAGGCGGTGTGTACGTTTCAAACAGCTGTTTTAAAGTTAGACGTCCCTCGCTACAATAGACTTGCTTTGGAAAGTTCAAATGAATTATTCGAAGCAATCAACATCACGCACGTGTTTCTCCATTGGGAGCCAGAAAACAAGCCATTGTGCAGGTTTTACTTGGACTTCTTTCTCGCCAAAGGCTACAAACCAATGTCAGAGTTAAATGGAGGGCCCATCTTGGACTTGGCAAAGAATGCAACGTGGGAGGAAAGTGTTATAATATGGACAAAACTATAACTCCGTTTATGTTTCCTCACGTTTGATGAATTTATACAATTATTGATAGCTAGTCTGTATTGAAACGAAACACTTGTCAGATTTGTGAATATGCGTTTTAATAAAACGTTCGATATGAAAACCGGATAATGTGTGACTAGTCAATTTTATATATCAGCCTGACAACATTGTTTAAACTGTGAAGGACTCTGGATTAATGAAACATTCTCCATGACTGGTGCATCTTTTTTTACCAGTATGTATACGCTTTATTTTACCTACACATCCCCTGTGTGTATTTCATTTAAAATCACACATACAAACCATATATGATCCTTCCTTCCTATGGTAACACCTGGATCAAAAACAGATTGATGCGTTTGGATTTGTGGAAAGATTAATTGTCCGGCAGTTATTTCATACACGTGTTGCATACACTTATTTGCAAATTTTACAAATATGCAGTGTGTTTGATGTAGCGTCAGTACTTGTGCACAATCTGTTTTATTCTGTGTTTGTATGAACTGCAATAAAATTATCTGAATTAATTCCTTTTTATGTATTTGCGTTAATTGCTATAACAGTAGGTTTTTTTCAATTTTCTATTTGTGTACACTCAACCATTAATGTAGACGAAAAAATGTCTATCACATAAGGTCTCTTAACTAAATCCGCACAAACAACGTTTTAAATAGGTGACTGGTAGACTTACCCGGTAGTCGCCATGTTGGTGTATTTGTCTGGTATGATTTCTTGTCATGCGATTTACATGAATTCTTCAATTTGTGTTCGATTAAAATCAAATGTCTCACGCTATATACGTAAACTTTTGGAAAGGATTTTTAGATTATGACACTTTAACCCAACAATCCAAAAAGTTTGATACAGTATACTGATGTCATCAAGTTTTTTGGTTGTTCTAATACAATTTTTGTCTTTCGAACTAAAACTGGAATCGGTTCTTTTGCCTTTTTGTTCGATATATATGAATCTTCCCATGCTTTGTGTTCCAAAGGAGATGTAGTGTGGTATTTTAAATTGACGATTCGCTGTCATCTTTGATAAAAGTTTTCCCTTCAAACAACTCTTTTTTTAAATTTCGTTCAATTTACATTAAACTTCTCATGAGGAATAGCAGTGTCCGACATATTTTGCGGTGATTAAATTTGTAAATTATGCGGAGCCACAGATTTCCATAAAATGTAGTGCCATAAAATGGTGGCCATTTTGTTATGTAAACTGATTTGACATCGTTTTTAAGACTTTTTGGAAAATATAAGACCAACAAAAGGTAATTTTCTTCCACGAACATCTCCACTAATTTAGGAAAAGTAGGTCGGATAACCTTTGTTTAGATCCACGCTTTTTGCTTTTCACACTTAAATAATAAAGAATATGCAATGCCACGGAGAAATCTTCCAAGTCTCTATATAAGTTAACATTCGTAATATCCTGTTTTTCCATTCGTTTTGTTAATTTAAGTTACTTAAAAGATACTTTAGCGAATATAATCGAGTACATAAAAATGAAAGCAAACTTAATAGTTAATTTAGTGAATATGGTAAAACTTAGCAAAACGATCGAAAACTAAACCTGTTATGCCAAACAAAGTTTAGAGTCGGCAAACACAAAAATCGGGTCGGTCGGGCTAGTCGCAACAAAAAAACGTTTAACTCCTATATGTTATCTATCTGGTGAGGAATATTGCATTACATGTACTTAGTTTCGATCACATTCAGGATTATTATCCGACTGACGGTTATTTTGGATAAAAGTTTTGGCATTCCAAAAACTTCTTCATTTCGACGTGATATAACTGATGCTAACATATTATTCATAAATGAATTGTTTCTCAGGCACATTTTGTATAACAGGACGGAGGACAACATAGTATTTTACTTTATAATTTATTTTTTGTTCCAGCAACCTACCTAATCAATTTATTATACTCACGAAAGCTGGGAGAAATTTTGGAATTATCCCTGCAATTTCCAGCTTCTCATTGTGTTTACAGATAAACTGTCAATTTTGGTTTGGCTGTAGGGAAATCCGGAATAACCGGAGAAAACCCTACCTGTTCGTTAGGGTGATTGAACTCACATGCGCCGGGAACGGGGTTTGAACCGTGTCGCCTATGTGAGAAGCGTCTTAAGCTATATGATGCGGGTTCAATCCCCGTTCTCGGCGCATGTGAGCTTCGTTGGTTGTCACCATACCGGACAGCTGGGTTTTCCTCTTTATCTGAACTTTTAAATCATTTACCTTGTCATTTACCTCGTTGATAAATATACCAGCTAGAAAGACATAAACGGCGCCGATACGACAAGAAGGACATTTGTCGATCTTTTGTCGTTCTGTCATGTAGGGGAATTTCAAACTCACCAACACGCGAGAGCGATACTGGTTTGAAATTCGCCAACAAGATAACACGCCAGAACGACAAAAAAAGCAACAAACTTTATCTTGTATATTAGAAACCAGTCACCATACATCACAATTTTTGAACGGTTACAATGTTGAGAACTTACTGACTAATCGTTGCACGTTCACCGCGCGGCAGCTTCAACTTTTCACTCGTGCAGTGCATTTTGCGCAATACTGAAGTCCACTCATCGCTAGTTCTTCTTGAATTCTCTGAGCTTTGTATGAGTACATGCGTACAGAAATATAGCTGGAATTGGATTATTGCAACTACACTCATCGCAAGACCCGTATTATACATATGTGCCAATCATTAAAATGTTAATCTTGTATTCCAAGATTTCTTTTCGTCCCGACAAATTAATTCCGCTGTGACAGATTCAAGTACGATATAGGTAACCATATAGCAAATGTTCGAGTCATGAAGGGCTGTTTTTTCTAAAAAAAATATCATATTTTCCTCGAAAGCATGTTTAACACGTTAGGCTGTTGTTCTGGTTTTATCGTCTGGAGATATTGCTAGGGTAAGCATAGGTGTTCACTTCTAAATCCCTGAAATAGGATAAAGTTAGAAATTAAAGTAAAAATGTGCACTGAAAAGGTTACAATCCACTAGAAAACGTCAGAAAAAAGAAGGTGCAAAAACAGTCGATTTTGATTTGAGTCGAATTCTTTTTTGGTTTGAACATGACATATCTTTTTTATTGCTTAAATCGATTCAGCTAAGAATGCCCGTTAAGAAAAGGTATGGTTATGGGGGTCTCTATGTGCAAAATGTTGTATTTATTTTCGGTCAAAGTTGTCGCTTTTACATTGAAACATATAAGGAAACTATTTAGTATATTTTGACCTAAACGCAAAACAGGCCCGTCACAAAGGATCAGTTTTTTTCATAAAATCACCATTTTCTGTGCGGGGTTTCGTGCGTTGTTGTAAGTTTCACGGAATAAGTGCGTTTTGTGGCGTGAATTAAACGAGAATTTCGAATTTTAAAGAGAAAAAAAACAGCTTTTTCAGTAGAAAATACAAAAAAAAAAGTACAGAAACTCGT
>VMBQ01012475.1:0-12687 GCA_007657795.1 Dreissena rostriformis | reverse complement strand
TGGTTGGTATCACACAGGGTAGGCTACACAGCCGCTCTGCTTTGTGGTTGGTATCACACAGGGTGAGCTACACATCCACTCTGCTATGTGGTTGGTATCACACAGGGTAAGCTACACAGCCGCTCTGCTATGTGGTTGGTATCACACAGGGTAAGCTACACAGCCGCTCTGCTATGTGGTTGGTATCACACAGGGTAAGCTAAACAGCCGCTCTGCTATGAGGTTGGTATCACACAGGGTAAGTTACACAGCCACTCTGTTATGTCATTGGTATCACACAGGGTAAGCTACACAGCGGCTCTGCTATGTGGTTGGTATCACAAAGGGTAAGCTACACAGCCCCTCTGCTATGTCATTGGTATCACACAGGGTAAGTTACACAGCCACTCTGTTATGTCATTGGTATCCCGCAGGGTAAGCTACACAGAAGCTTGCGAAGAATGTTTATCTTGACAATATCTAGAACAAGTATGAATCTTAATCATGTGTGTCTAAAAACTAGGTCACGAGGTTAAATCTTAGAAAAATCTTGTTACCACTATAGAGGCCACATTTATGACTCAATCTTGTTGAAACTTAGTGAAAATGTATATCTTGATAATATCTCGGCTAAGTCTGAATCTGGGTCACGTGTGTATAAAAACTAGGTCAACCGTTGACATCTTAGGAAGATGTTGTTACTACTCTGGAAGTAGAAGTCACATGTATGGCTCTATTTTGATAAAACTAAAAAAAAAAATCTCAACAATATACATGTAGGCCAAGTATATTGCAACCAAAAACAAGGTCACCAGGTCAAATCTTAGAAAAACCGTGTTACCACTTAAGAAGCAACATTTATGACTCAATCTTAATGAAATTTGCTTAGAATGTTAATCTTGACAGTACCAACGCCGTGTTTGAATCTCTGTCAGAAGGGAACAAAATCTAGGTCACCAGGTCAAGTCTTCAACAATTGGTGTATGTGAACTGAGGTAAGGCTAACAGGCCATCATGGCCATCTTGTTTCATTTCTTACAATGTTCTTATTGAAATTCTTCCCAGCAAGCCACATAAAGGACATCACTGCACGCTACGCTGGTCAGTGGCTGACAGAGACCCGGAAGTTACGAGTCGACCCTAGCTGGTGGGAGGAGACCCTGCAACCGTACGCGTGTACGGACAGACGGACGGACGAGGCCGAGGACCGTGACATGGTCGCCAGTCTGCAGCAGCAGCCACTGCCTACCAGCGTCGGGGCCTTCAAAGGCCATCCATTGTATGTGGGCAATGACTGAAGGAAGTTTTTGGCTATTTTGGCCAAATTTCCTTAGATCTTCTGCATTGATTTTGTTGCTTGAATAGAATAATAATCTCAATTAGTTACATGTATATTGAGATACAATTTCATTTGTTTCTTGTTAGTCCGCTGGTGTTCCACTAAAGCAGACCTAAGGTTTGCCCTCCGTCCATCTGTCTGTTCGTTCATCAGCAAAACTTGATCATGCAATTTCTCTAAAAGTACTTGGATGAAACTCTGTGTGATGTGAGGAATATAGCAAAAATGAAACAACACTTAAAATTGCAATAACTTAAGAAGTACTTAAAATGTGTTCATGAAACTTATTATTCACATGGAGGCATGGGTTTGCCATTTGTCTGGCTGTTAAACTCTTCCTCTGTTTGTCAATGTGTCTTTCCTTTTGCAAAAGCTTAAAAAACTTCAAAGGTCATTTGATATGTTATGAAACTTGGTATACATGTTGGTGTTCACCATTCAGCCGTGATGGTAGCTTAGAAATATTTATAAAAAAATGGTACAAATTATTGCACAAGCTTTGCGGGTGGCATCACACATATCTCTAGAAAAATAGTTATACATGTATGGCAATGTTGTAGAAGTAAATACAAACAAGACATACATTTGATTGCAGATATGTTCTGCGCAGACACCTGTTGAAGTTCGAGGCCATCTACCCTGACACTGCTATACCAGTGGGCTACATAAGAGGGGAACCGGTTTATGCTAGGGATTGTGCACATGAGGTATGTTTTCTACATAAGAGGGGAACCGGTTTATGCTAGGGAGTGTGCACATGAGGTATGTTATATTGTACTTTTATGTTTTTTAATGTGCCATAGAAAAATGGGGAAAAACTTATCATTTTAATAACTTGTATACACCCGTATTAAAAAAATGGGGCATTTTAACACCTGTGGTGGACAGACTGTTGAAAGGGCCGCTTCCAGAGGAACAATATCAGCGCAATATTTCAAACAGTTTTGTTATCGGTTCATCTTGAAACTTGGTGATAATGTTTGTTGGCATGATATCTATTTCCAGTTCAATAACCAGCTAGATCACATCAATGTAACTTATACTATTTCTACTTGAAACTTGAGTTTGCACTTTTCATTCGTAAGCATTATTTGTGTGTTTGTTAGAATGTTTCTTGTTTTGTCTATCACCAATAAACAGAACATGATATGAAGTCTTTGGTATTGGTTCTTGTATCATGACAATGAATCTGATGTCATTCTGGCCTAACATATATGAATTAAGTTGATAACATTGTTATGATATATAAACTATGAAATATGCGTGTGAATGAAGTTTGTAGAAAGATAGCTGAGTATAGAGAAATAGTTTTAACCTAATAACTTTATAATACAGATTAGTGACAAAGATTTGATGTGAGGGATCTATATTTCTTACAGAGAGTTGTTTGACAACAAGCTAGAACACACAATTACAGAGGTATTATTTCTGAAATGATTTTGCAAATGATAGTTTCAGAAATTATGTTCAAACATAAAAAAACTTTTTTATACATTAAATTGATCATTTTTCAGCTGCATTCCAGAGATAATTGGCTGAAGGAGGGTCGGTCAGTAAGGCTCAGAGAGGAACCATACAAATTTGTCAAATCCAGGCCAAAATGGGTAAGTATGACCACTTGAGAACTTTTTGTAAATGTTTTTCAAATACACAGAATTTTGTTGTTGAATTTGTTTCTGAAGCGTCAAATACATGTGTTTTATAGAAAATTTGCTTGGCATATTTTAATAAAAGGCAGATAGCTGGAAAATTCATTTCCTTTTCATGTAGAGGATATTTGTCGGTTTCGATTCATTATCAAATTTATTTCACCAAAAAAATAATAGTATAAATGCCTGACAAGCCACTCGTGAACATATCGGGGGGTGAACGGAAGACTGTTGTAACTCATATTAAATAAAGAAGGAGATACTGCAGTTTTCCGTTCAACCCTCGATATTTACTTGCCTTGATAAGGATAGGGACAAACAATCCATAATCCACTGAAACCAACAATTTTTCTTTTTATTTGATGCTTTTTCACATATCATTGTTTGAAAAGTCTGATTAATCATATTTAAATATGTGTGATATTTGTTTTTAGTCATTGAAAATTTGCTATATACACAAGAAATAATTTTAATTTAACTCTGTGTATCCTTTGATAAGCATCGTTTTCTGGGACTGATGCATTGGAATTAATCCATTATGTATGTATGGCCAAAGTTTTTATTGCCACACACTTGAATGACAAAGAGTTGTTTAAAGACAGATAAATAATAATAATGCAATAGAGTATGAAGTTTGTAGGGGCTTTTCTGGAATCACCCTGTCGATCTGCCAGTCGGTGGGTCTGTCACGCTTCACATGTGTGCTTTGCAAACTAGTCTTCATTTTTTGCTTATCATTATATTTCATGGAAATTTGTAAAGCCTTAAATATTGCTTAAATGTTTAATATTAAACTCTTCTGATAGATAATTCGTATCAATATTTTTATTTGAAACACTGTTTTCTCTGTTAAAAACAACTTGTTGTCGAGTTTACCTTTTTCGGTCAGAATTCTACTCATTTAGACATTGACTGAGGTTATAAAAAACAAACAAGCCAAAGGACAGTTTCTTTTTAATCAAATCAACAAATTCCTAGTAATTGGCTTATTTGGGAATGGCAAAGTATATAGCTTATGTTTTGTGAATTGTAGACCCAACAACAGCTAGAATCACAGTTTAATGTGCAATACTATTTGACATCTCACAATAATTATATGAACCTCAGTCTGGGGAAACTGAGCTTATTGCATGTGCGAAAAGTTTTGTCCCAGATAAGCCTGTGCAGTGTGCACAGGCTAATCAGGGACTACACTTACCGCCTAAACTGGATTTTTGTTAAAACAGACTAACTTTAAACGACAAATTCCATAAAAGCGTAAGAGTCATCCTTGATTGGCCTGTGCAGACTGCACAGGCTTATCTGGGAATACACTTTACGCACATGCATTAAACCCAGTTTTCTTAGAACGAGGCTTATATAATCTGGACAGAACAAGCCCAAGGAAGACCCAGAGGCAAAGGATCTGGAGCTTTTTGGAAAGTGGCAGACGGAAGTGTACATACCTCCACCAGCTGTCAATGTAAGTATAACAAGTGTTTAACCCTTAACCACTCAGATGCGCTCGTTTGAGAAACTTAAAAAATCTAATTAAATTTAAGAACTACCTTACTAGATACAAGTTTAAAAGCCTACATTTCCAACCCTCAGATACAGATGAGCATCAAACAGCATTAAATCTGAACAGACTGCGAGTAATCTCTGGTTCTATGCTGGTTGCATATAGCCATTTTCTATTCGCTTCTAAGTGGGAAAGGGTTAATACAACTCATATGAAATTTCAAGAAAGTTGTGTACCAAGGTATATAAATATTATGGCATTTTGAACAGGGTCCATATTGTGCTAAAGATTCACCTACATACTAAAACTAGAAATGTGTCCATACAACAAGGAAAGCTCAACNTAATACAGATTAGTGACAAAGATTTGATGTGAGGGATCTATATTTCTTACAGAGAGTTGTTTGACAACAAGCTAGAACACACAATTACAGAGGTATTATTTCTGAAATAATTTTGCAAATAATAGTTTCAGAAATTATGTTCAAACATAAAAAACTTTTTTATACATTAAATTGATCATTTTTCAGCTGCATTCCAGAGACAATTGGCTGAAGGAGGGTCGGTCAGTAAGGCTCAGAGAGGAACCATACAAATTTGTCAAATCCAGGCCAAAATGGGTAAGTATGACCACTTGAGAACTTTTTGTAAATGTTTTTCAAATACACAGAATTTTGTTGTTGAATTTGTTTCTGAAGCGTCAAATACATGTGTTTTATAGAAAATTTGCTTGGCATATTTTAATAAAAGGCAGATAGCTGGAAAATTCATTTCCTTTTCATGTAGAGGATATTTGTCGGTTTCGATTCATTATCAAATTTATTTCACCAAAAAAATAATAGTATAAATGCCTGACAAGCCACTCGTGAACATATCGGGGGGTGAACGGAAGACTGTTGTAACTCATATTAAATAAAGAAGGAGATACTGCAGTTTTCCGTTCAACCCTCGATATTTACTTGCCTTGATAAGGATAGGGACAAACAATCCATAATCCACTGAAACCAACAATTTTTCTTTTTATTTGATGCTTTTTCACATATCATTGTTTGAAAAGTCTGATTAATCATATTTAAATATGTGTGATATTTGTTTTTAGTCATTGAAAATTTGCTATATACACAAGAAATAATTTTAATTTAACTCTGTGTATCCTTTGATAAGCATCGTTTTCTGGGACTGATGCATTGGAATTAATCCATTATGTATGTATGGCCAAAGTTTTTATTGCCACACACTTGAATGACAAAGAGTTGTTTAAAGACAGATAAATAATAATAATGCAATAGAGTATGAAGTTTGTAGGGGCTTTTCTGGAATCACCCCATTGATCTGCCAGTCGGTGGGTCTGTCACGCTTCACATGTGTGCTTTGCAAACTAGTCTTCATTTTTTGCTTATCATTATATTTCATGGAAATTTGTAAAGCCTTAAATAATGCTTAAATGTTTAATATTTTACTCTTCTGATAGAGAATTCGTATTAATATTTTTATTTGAAACACTGTTTTCTCTGTTAAAAACAACTTGTTGTCGAGTATACCTTTTTCGGTCAGAATTCTACTCATTAAGACATTGACTGAGGTTATAAAAAAACAAACAAGCCAAAGGACAGTTTCTTTTTAATCAAATCACCAAATTCCTAGTAATTGGCTTATTTGGGAATGGCAAAGTAAATGGCTTATGTTTTGTGTATTGTAGACCCATCAACAGCTAGAATCACAGTTTAATGTGCAATACTATTTGATATCTCCCAATAATTATATGAGCCTTATTCTGGGGAAACTGAGCTTATTGCATGTGCGAAAAGTGTTGTCCCAGATAAGCCTGTGCAGTCTGCACAGGCTAATCATGGACTACACTCACCGCCTAAACTGGATTTTTGTTAAAACAGACTAACTTTAAACGACAAATTTCATAAAAGCGAAAGAGTCATACTTGATTGGCCTGTGCAGACTGCACAGGCTTATCTGGGAATACACTTTACACACATGCATTAAACCCAGTTTTCTTAGAACAAGGCTTATATAATCTGGACAGAACAAGCCCAAGGAAGACCCAGAAGCAAAGGATCTGGAGCTTTTTGGAAAGTGGCAGACGGAAATGTACATACCTCCACCAGCTGTCAATGTAAGTATAACAAGTGTTTATCCCTTAACCACTCAGATGCGCTCGTTTGAGAAACTTAGAAAATCTAATTAAATTTAAGAACTACCTTACTAGATACAAGTTTTAAAGCCTACATTTCCAACCCTCAGATACAGATGAGCATCAAACAGCATTAAATCTGAACAGACTGCGAGTAAGCTGTGGTTCTATGCTGGTTGCATATAGCCATTTTCTATTCGCTTCTAAGTGTGAAAGGGTTAATACAACTCATATGAAAATTCAAGAAAGTTGTGTACCAAGGTATATAAATATTATGGCATTTTGAACAGGGTCAATATTGTGCTAACGATTCACCTACATACTAAAACTAGAAATGTGTCCATACAACAAGGAAAGCTCAACATTTTGCTTTTGTCTGAAAACTCCACTTATGTAAAACAAAAAAAATAACCAGAATATGGAGGGGCACTAGTTCACATGCTTGTTATTATGTTTGTAAAGTTTCAGACCCCCAGCAGTAATACTTTTTGAGTGACACGTGACACAAGTTAAAAATGTCATTTTGTTTTCCAACAATGTGCTATAAAATATCCGAATCAAAATGTGGAGGTAAGCAAGTTCACATGCTGGTTAACATGTTTGTAAAGTTTGAGCCCTCTAGCATCACCACTTTTTTATTCACGCTGGACATACGTTAAAAATGTAAAAAAAAAGCGAAAAAAGCTGGTTATGCCAAAAATATCCTAAAGTTCATTGATGCTTATATGTCTATGTCCCCCAGTCTATACTGGGGGACATATTGTTTTTGCCCTGTCTGTTGGTTTGTTGCTTTGTTGGTTTTCACAAACTTTACCATTGGCCATAACTTTTGCAATATTGAAGATAGCAACTTGATATTTGGCATGCATGATATTTGGCATGCATGTGTATCTCCTGGAGCTGCACCTTTTGAGTGGTGAAAGGTCAAGGTCATCCATCAAGGTCAAAGGTCAAATATATGGGTCAAAATCGCTCAAAAGGGGATATAGTGTTTCACAAACACATTTCTTGATTTATAAGTTTAGTTTTGAAAAAAAAAGTGGAATTTGATGGCATCTGTTTCCTCAAGACACATGTGGTGTCAACATATTGACATGAACAGATACAAACTATTAAATTTCCTTATGGTCATTATACCACTGTTCTGTTTAGATATCGTACATACACACTTTTATTGTGTCGTCTGACTATGGTCAGGGGACATATTGGTGTTATTTGCGTCGGCGGTGGAGTCCGCAGCGTCACACTTTTCGAAAAAGGCTCATAACTTCTGTGTCTCTACAGATATTGCTTTCATATTTGGTATGCATGTGTATCTGGACAACATCTTTCCATGCGCATACAATTTTATTACCCCTGTGACCTAGAACTTGAGGTCAGCATTTAGCTTTTAAAATCTGTGACCACAATTCCAAATCTGCGACCACGATTCAAAAAAGGCTCATCCCTTCAGATATTGTTTTCATATTTGGTATGCATGTGTATCTGGACAACACCTTTCCATGCGCATACAATTTTTTACCCCTGTGACCTTGACCTTGAACTTGAGGTCAGCGCTCAGGTTTCGAAATCTGCGACCGCGATTCGAAAAAGGCTCATAACTACTGTGTCCCTTCAGATATTGCTTTCATATTTGGTTTGCATGTGTATCTGGATAACACCTTTCCATGCGTATGACATTTTTGAACTTGGGGTCCGCGTTTAGGTTTCAAAATCTGCGACCGCGATTCAAAAAAAGCTCGTAACGTCTGTGTCCCTTCAGATATTGCTTTCATATTTGGTACGCATTTGTATTTGGACAAGACCTTTCCATGCGCATACAAGTTTTGACCCCTGTGACCTTGACCTTGAACTTAGGGTTCGCGTTAAGATTTCGAAATCTGCGACCATGACCCAAAAAAGGTTCATAACTACTATGTCTTGAGCTTTACTTTAAACATTACATTTTTTTGCCCCCGAAGGTGGGCATATAGTGATCGCACTGTCCGTCTGTCTGTCCGTCCGTCTGAAATACCGTCACACTTTGTGTTAAGGTTTTGCGTTTAGGTTTTCGAAAAATGTGGAAAAAGGGGGCATATGTCATCCTATGGTGACAAGCCTTGTTTTGTTTTGATAGATTTTTTTTATGCCCCCGGCATCTACGATGCGGGAGGCATAAAGCGTTTGTCCTGTCCGTCCGTAGTAAAATCTTTGTTAACCCATTTTGACCGTTTCGTCTGACATCAATACCGCTTGTTACAGAGCTTTGATACTTGCATGGATNCTTTGCGTTTAGGTTTTGCGTTTAGGTTTAAAAAAATGTGGAAAAAGGGGGCATAAGTCATCCTATGGTGACAAGCCTTGTTTTGTTTTGATAGATTTTTCTTATGCCCCCGGCATCTACGATGCGGGAGGCATAAAGCGTTTGTCCTGTCCGTCCGAGTAAAATCTTGGTTAACCCATTTTGACCGTTTCATCTGACATCAATACCGCTTTTGGACTTAGACTTATTGAAATGGGCCAATTTCTTGGTTAACCCATTTCCATCAGGCGACACATCCAACTCGCGGAGTTCTAGTTACAATGTTCTCAATAATCATTCTTTTAACAAAATATAATTCACATTATCACTTCTGCTGTCCGAATAAACACATTTAATTATCCATAACTCAGTTGTGTAGTAATGGTTGAGCATACAATCAGTTGTCATGGAATGTTTGCAGGGTAAGGTGCCTAGAAATGCCCATGGCAACGTGGAGATGTTTCTGCCCACCATGTTACCTGCTGGAACTGTTCATCTGAAGAGTAAGTGTAACGAGCCTCGTTCTGGGAAAACAGGGCTTAATGCATGTGCGTAAAGTGCCTTTCCAGATTAGCCTGTGCAGCCTGAACAGGGTAATCAGGGACAACACTTTCTGCCTAAAGTGGATTTTCCTTTAGAAGGAACTTCTTTTAAAATAAAAATTCCATAAAAGTGTATGTATTGTCCCTGATTAGCCTGTGCGGACTGCAAATGCATAAAGCACAGTTTTCATAGAACAAGGCTCATATGTACTGGCAACACACTACTGCTTCAAAACACCTGAATATTGCTTCAATTGTTTATTGTAGGTCATAATCAACAGTTAAAATGTAGATTCACTTTTAATATTAAATTGACATCCCACGGCCAACAATTTTAATTAAAACAATAAAAATTCCATTTTAGGTGACTGTGGATACATTATTTTCATGAAATCTTTTCGATTTCCTGTATAAATCTCAACAAGAATATATTTTGTATATAATTCATATATTTTGCCTAGTTTACCAAATATCTAGTGGACATAAATAAACAATGTTCAGAGGATATTAATATGTATTTTATACAGCTTAATGAATGTGCGTCAAGGGTCATCCCAGATTAGCCTGTGCAGTCTGCTTTCTGCCTAAACTGGATTTTCGCTAAGAAGAGACTTCTTTAAACAAAACATTAAAGCGTTAAGTGTCATCCCCGATAAGCCTGTGCAGACTGCACAGGCTAATCTTGGACGACACTTTACGCACATGCATTATGCCCCTTTTTCCCAGAGCGAGGCTCATTTGTTCTCACTTTCATGCTACGTTCAGTTCCAGGCCTGAACAAGGTAGCCAAGAAGCTGGACATAGACTGCGCCCCTGCCATGATAGGCTGGGACCATCACTGTGGCTTCTCCCATCCCCTGTATGTAAACATAACTGCTTGTGTAGTATATGCCGCGTTCTGGGAAAACTGGGCTTAATGCATGTGCGTAAAGTGTCGTCCCATATTAGTCTGTGCAGTCCGCACAGGCTTATCAGGGAAGACACTTTCTGCTTTTATGGATTTTTTTGTTTTAAGGAAGCCTCTTTTAAATGAAAATCCAGTCTTGGTGGAAAGTGTTGTCCCTGATTAGCCTGTGCATACTGCACAGGCTTATCTGGGACGACGCTTTGCGCACATTCATCAAGCCCAGTTTTTCCAGACCATCAAGGATATACAGAATACCCATGGTTTATGTATACTATTTTGTGGTTATTTACCTGCTACCTAATGCCGTCAATATGGCCATTTAAGGCTTTTTAGCTCACCTGAGCACAGCATGCTCATTATGTGTTCTTGTGATCACCTTGCTCCTGATATGCCTATAGAAAAAGCAAGCGGACAAACCCTCTAGATGTTTCCTTTTTTGCCAAATAGTTATCAAACTTGGTCAAATTATTTGTCTAAGATTTATCTTGACTTAGATCACAAAATGGTTCCATTCTGTTGAAATTATGCATCTGTGATATGAGTCGCGTTCTGAGAAAACTGGGCATAATGCATGTGCGTAAAGTGTCGTCCCAGATAAGCCTGTGCAGTCCGCACAGGCTTATCCGGGACGACACTTTCTGCCGAAACTGGATTTTTGCAAAGAAGAGACATCATTTTAACGAAAATTACCATAAAAGCGGAAATTGTCGTCCCTGATTAGTCTGTGCGGACTGCACAGGCTAATCTGGGTTGACAATTTACGCGCATGCATTATGCCCAGTTTTCTCAGAACATGACACATATTTGCAGGATGGACGGATGGATAGTGTGCGAGGAGCACAAGGACATTCTGCTGGCAGCCTGGGACGAGGAGCAGGAGATACTGAGGGAGAAGGAAGCAGAGGTGAGTACCATGGAAATATAAGGTGGCCACGGTGGAGTGCATATGGTGTCCGCCTAGCAACTGGGAGAACACGGGTTTGATCCCCACTGTGGGAGCCTTCTTTTGATCTACACTAAGTAATGGTTCTACCCAGGGAACAGACTCCACAGCGTTTCAATAATCCTTATGCTTTTGATGTAGTTGAGCTTAAATAAATAGGTTCAGACTTGGAAATACTGTAATAGGGTAGGCTTGCGGGGCTGTAAATAAGACCAGGGATTAAAGGGATGTGATGTTCTGTTTCAAATATGAATATATTGTCAGTCAGGACCCATCATTCAACATTGGTTTTCGGTCTGAACAGAAAGACAACTCTAGAACGGTATATTGAAGAATGCTTAATGAGTTATCTTTCTTGTCAGTGTTTGGCCAATAAGTATGCACATGCAGCTGCTGTTGCACTCCAATTCACCCATTTATGCCTAGCGTCTAGAAAAAAGGCCTTGGCAAACAGCGTAGACTCAGTTGAGACGCCGCATGATGCGGCGTCTCATCTGGGTCTGCGCTGTTTGCTTAAAGGAATGTCTGTAAGAAATATTCTAAATATAGAAAAAAATATACTAGACATCCCTAATTTTTGAAATAAATTGATCCAATTTAGAAGGATGGGAGAGTGCACTAGGCATAAATGTGTGAATTTCAGGGAGTTATTGCCCTTTGATTACAAATAGGTCATTTTTCAAGGAATTTATAGTATCCACGTAAGATGTCAGGAAATATTGATTCGAATTTAATGAAAGTGTATATACAATGACCTTATAATGTGAACACTGATTTTTCATGGAGTTACCTTTTTTTTTTACAAATAGGATATTTTCATTGCTGTCAATTTACTTGGGAACAAATTCACCAATTTCTTTAATATTAAATCTTTTTGGCATGCTATGTGAATATTTCATTGTGGATAAGTGGACAGCATAAGCATATCCACGATAACATTGTACGGGAATTGACCTTGGCCACTTCCCATAAAATGCCTACCGTTACTGTATTTTGTAGAAACGTGAGAAGCATGTCTATGACAACTGGAGGAAGCCCAGTTTTCCCATCATAAGCCTACTATTAATATATTTTGTAGAAACGTGAGAAGCGTGTCTATGACAACTGGAGGAAGCCCAGTTTTCCCATAATAAGCCTACTATTAATATATTTTGTAGAAACGTGAGAAGCGTGTCTATGACAACTGGAGGAAGCTGATCCGTGGCCTGCTGATCAGGGAGAGGTTGAAGAAGAGATTTGATCTGCAGGAGGTGGGTACCAACAGTTGTATGTCCTCAGAAGCTGGGTACCAACAGTTGTATGTCCTTAGAAGCTGGGTACCAACAGTTGTATGTCCTTAGAAGCTGGGTACCAACAGTTGTATGTTCTTAGAAGCTGGGTACCAACAGTTGTATGTTCTTA